>QTSX02004026.1:0-16748 GCA_014839935.2 Entomophthora muscae | reverse complement strand
CAGCAAGAAGTTGCTGCTTTATGTGAGGTGGTAACAGCCGCAGCTAGTCCACTTGGGGCTAACAAGGAGGATGGCTGTTGTCCTGGTTTGGCGGGGGCTCCTCAAATCCACTGTGCCAGAGAGTTGATTGCCCTAGCTAATGAGGTGGATCACTTGAAACAAGACCAGACTGAGTTGGACAGGGACATACAAGAGATGAGTGAATTGATCAATTTGGTAAACGACAGATTTTCCCCTTGCCTATCAGTGGGGCCGTTCCTTACTTTGCGGCTGGCTGATCTCTCCACGGTTGTCACTACTCAAGGACAACGCCTAGTTGTTACTGAACAACAGACCGTTCTAGCCAACACCAAGGGTGCCAGAACCACCAAGACTCTGACGACCCTTGAAGAAAGTGTTTGACAACTGTGGGCTAGACAACCCCCCTCCAAATCTGAAGCTGAGTTCTCCCCGCGCATAAATGTACTCAATAGCAACAATGGTGGTCCAACTCCCAAGGCACACTTCAAGCCTACTTTTAAGCAAGTCTTTGATCCTAAACCTCAACTATTGCAGCCTTCTTAACTATTTACAAGACTGCTATGAGACAAGCATCAGATGAAGTTAAGAAAGAACATATTCTGACTTGCCTACACCCGGCCTGTCAAGAGGTAGTTGTACCAGAGCTGCCCTCCATCAAAACCTGGGAGGACATGAAACAGCTTCTGATTGACAAGTTTGGTGGTGATCTTATCCTGGAGGTGAAAAAGGATGCTTTCATGCACATATCCTTCAAGCCCAAGGAGACATTAGCTGAATTTGCCAACAGATTTTACATGGAGGGACAACAGTTAATAACAAGTAGACAATTGACGGCGCATGAAGCATATATGGCCTGCGCCCAGGCCCTCAAGGTGAATCAACTCCTATGCCTCCATTTCAAGGCTCACAAGGCTATGCTGTCCTCCATGAAAAGTATAAAGATACTGCTCCAAGATATGCATCTTACCTGTTCTGGGGCAGTTGTTTGGGAAAGTTGTGCCGCTTCCAACTCTGGCTCCTCTTCTCGCAGCCCTCGTATCCTCACTATGAACTCCCAAAATCCTCCTCAACGTCAAGGTTGCCACAACTGTGGTCAGATAGGCCACCACTCTTGCATCTGCATCAATCTGCGGGTTCAAGGAGCTGATCCCAAGGATCAGTCGGGAAAAGAACAGTCAACCTAGAGACAGAGACGCTCTTGGTTGACAATTCTTCCCAGTCTCCTTCTATACCCCCGCCTGCTACTGACTCTGAGCCTGCTCATGATGAAGCTCCTCCTATCCTCCTCCTGTTCCATGACATTTCTGATGATTCTGATGTGGATGAATCTGATGTTGAAGACCATGATGCATACAGGTATTCTGTTCTTGCCGTCCCTGAGACTATTGCCGTTCCCTACAAGCTACAATCTGGGAAGACTATAACTACCGCCAAGCCCTTGTCTGAGGCCAAAGCAGTTGTTTCCCACCCCTATCTTACTCAGGCAAAACGGTCCCCTGTATTAATGAAATCATCAGAGGAAGCCGCTGAAGTCACAGACACCGTTTTCAAGAATGTATCTGTCTCACTTCCCCTCCAAACCGTATATAAGGAGTTCCCAGGACTAAGATGCATGATTGAGAAATGGGACAAGGAACTAGCTGAGGCACAGGATGTCTTGGCTGTTCTTCCACCCTTTGGACGCACCACCACCCAAGTAGAGATATCTATCCAAAAGGTCAAGATCAAAGCCGTCCTGGACACCAGTTCTCTTGTCAATGTTGTTTCTTCTAAACTGGTGAAGAAGCTTAAGCTGGCCCCTGATCTCAACTACCATCAATCCTATGGCACCACTGGTCTCTCCATGACTTGCGCCATTGGTGCGTATTCTGCCTTACCAATGCGATTTGGTAAACTCCTGTTGGCTGCGCCAGCTGTTGTTCTATAAAATGAGAGCTATGACCTTTTGGTTGGTACCCAGTTCCTTTGGGAATATAATGGGATCATCAATCTAAAGGATGGTTATCTTTCTATCCTAGGGTACAAAGTCCCTCTGATCTTTGAAGAGCCAATCAAAGTTCCCGGTAAACGTTTGAAGACATGTACTCTGGAGTACCCCACTGGAGTTTTCACCCTAAAATACCAAACACACTCCACCAACATGAAGTGTCCTCCCATGGCTTGTCCTGCAACTGAGGGAATACCTCTCATGGCCACGTCTGCCATCTCCATCCCCCCAGGCTTAGGCTTTCATAGACTCCCAGATCTCATATGAATTACCTGAACAGACTTTCTTAGAGCTGTACTCCCCTCCTTTGCTGGGGCGTAACAAGCCTTACCTTTGTCCTGGAATTCTAGACGTTTCCCACAAGGATCCTGTTCAATTACTAGTTGCCAACCTTACTGCTCTTCCTATGACAGTATCCCGAGGACAGGTAGTTGGTTACAGAAAGCTGTTAAATGCTCCTGATGTCTTGTCTCTTCACCCTTTTGGAACGTTTCAAGACTTTAACCTACCCAAAGACGAGCCTCAAGTCCTATCTCTGTTCACTGCCCAAGACTTCCCTCAGTTGTCCCTGGTTCAACAGAAAGAGGTGCTTGATTTACTAGACCAGTTCTCAGACATCTTTGCTAAAGATAGTACTGATTATGGGCTAGCCAAAGATGTGATTCATCAGATTGACACAGGAGATGCTCCCCCCTTTTGTGCTAAGCCATACCGCCGCAGCCAAGTGGAAGACGCGCAGGTTTCTAAGGAGCTCAAACAGCTGCTGGATGCTGGACTGCTAGCTCCCTCTCAAAGTTCCTGGGCGTCCCCCCTGCTCATCTTAAAGAAAAAAAGGATGGTAGACACTGGATTGTGATGGACTATCAAAGTTTGAATTCTCTAACCAAGAAAGATTCCTATCCCTTACCGCGCATTGATGACGCCCTTTGACGCCTTGGAGGTTCTAAGTTTTTCTCTGCCATGGATTTGGCATCTGGCTACTGGAAAGTTGACCTCTCTCCTGAAGACCATCAGAAGGCTGCGCTCATCACATCAGAAGGATTGTTTGAACCTACCCGCATGCTGCAAGGGCTCTGTAATGCCCCGGCAACTTTCCAGAGGGCCATGGACTCCATCCTGCGTGACTTGAAGTTGTCGTGTGTCTTAGTCTATCTAGATGATATAACAGTCTTCAGCGCAACTTTCACTGATCACCTAGCCCATCTTAAAGAGGTGTTCATAAAGATCCAAGAAGCCGGCCTCAAGTTAAAGCCCTCTAAGTGTGCCTTCTTCAAAGAACGCCTTAAATTCCTGGGCCATGAAGTAACCCAAAAGGGAATTTGTCCAATGATCAAGAAGGTTGAAGCCATCGACAAAATGCTTCTGCCCACCAACCTCTGAGAAGTACAAGTCTTTCTGGGCATGATGGGTTACTATATACAATTCATTCCTGATTTTTCTGATACTAGCAAACCCCTGGTCTGACTATTGCATAATGTCCCTTTTGAATGGACCGCCAGCCAATAGCAAGCCTTTGAGACTCTAAAGCAGAAACTCAAAGAAGCACCCATTTTAGTGTACCCCGATTACAATAAGGAATTCATCTTGTACACTGATGCTAGTGACCTTGCTATTGGGGCTATCTTGGCTCAAATCAACAATGAAGGTGTGGACCACCCTGTAGTCTATACTTCCTGTGTGCTGAATAAGCATGAAAAGAATTATAGCGTTACAGAGAAAGAATGCCTTGCTGTGCTGCATGCAGTCAAACAATTCTGCCACTACGTGTATGATACCCATTTCACTGTCGTCACTGACCATGCTTTGCTCAAGTGGTTACAACAACTTAAGGAGCCTGAAGGACGCTTAGCCAGATGGGCTCTCCGCCTGCAAGGTTATGATTTCACTGTGCTCTATTGCCCTGGGATTCAACATCCTAATGCTGATGGGTTGTCCCAAATGCCCATCCTTGCCCTACATCCTGCGGAAGCAGACCGCCTGTACAAGCTAATTGGCTACCCTTCTTCCTGGGAAAGTGAGACAGAAGAGGTTTGACTTGCCCTGTCCAAATTGTCTGAAGACACCCTCATACGCAACAACCAACTCTTCAAGAAGGTGCAGGGTCAATACCTGCCATATGTGCGCCCCAGTCTTTGCCTCTCCTTGGTGTTGCAAGCCCATAAAGAGACTGGCCATGGAGGCATTGCCAAGACCTTTGACTGGCTTCAGAAGAATTACTTCTGGGAGAATCTTTGCATGTTGATCCCAGATGTCATAGCTAGTTGCCATGACTGCCAACTTCAGAGGCCCTGAGCTGCTTCCCATGAGTTCAAATTGGTCCCCCTCAACATGCCTTTCACACTGTCAGCATTGATGCTGTAGGTCCTCTCCCCTGCTCACGCTTGGGATGCCGCTTTATCCTGATTGCCGTTGACCACTTCAGCAAGTGGGTAGAAGCTCGCCCTACCAAGGACATCACTGCTAAGACTACCACTGCCTTCCTGCTGCAGGATGTTTTCTACCGCCATGGCTGTCCTCAAGTGCTGTTATCAGACAACAGGACCAACTTCAATGTCAAACTTGTAACCTCCGTTGTTGAAGCTCTAGGAACTCACCAGTCTTTCTCTGCCCCTACAATCCTTCCACTAATGGGGCAGTTGAGCGTGCCAACTCAACACTGGTTTCTATCATGAGGAAACTCACCTACTCTGACGCCGCCAATTGGGATCTTTACTTACCTGCTGCACTCTTTGCCTATTGCCTGAGCAAACATCAGATCACAGGGTATTCCCCCTTTGCCATGTTGTATGGGTGTGAAGCCACCATTGCATTGCTCTTGGGGGTTCTCCTACTCTCCTCTGATAAGGCCATGAACCCTGACAACCACATCAAAGACTTAGTCAACCGCATCATTGATATACAGGCCACTGCCTACACTTCTGCATATAAGACTAAGGTGCTTGAGCTCTCTCCTGACAACGCTGGGCGCTCCCCCTTGCCTGAGTTTGCTGTTGGTGATCATGTCCTATACTATCAACACTGTGTGGGTGGGCGTGCACATAAGCTGGACTCCCTGTGGATTGGTTCTTTAGAGGTGACTTTCAAGTGAGGATCTGAGTACACTGTAAAGCTCCTCTCCAGTGGTTGCCCTTTTGCTCGCGTACACGCCAAGTTTCTCTGCAAGTATCACCCCCCAAAGGCCAATATGGAGGGTGGCAATGTCGTGAATAACAGCATCCACTATGTTTTAATTTGACTTTGTTGGTCCCTTTTGAAGATGAATCTCTTGCTTTTGCTTTCAAATCTTGAAATGAACTGGCTTCTGCTTCAGGAAATATGATTGTTTGGTTTCCTGACTCTGCGCAACTCACTTGCCCCACTCATGCTTGTGGCAAGTGATCCTACTGTCCTGGTAGTGTTTTGTGGTATTCCTAACCACTATATATTCCATTTCATATTCAACAATAAAAATTAAGTTCTATTCACATTTTTTGTCTTTGTGTCTTCTGTACTTCCGCGCCTCTCTCTAGCCACGCCTAGTAGAGATTATTCATCCAGGGCCGCAAGGTGAACACTATTGCCTTCCCTGTCATCTAACCAAGAATTAGTACAAATCCAATCCTAAGGTTAGGATTCCTTATTGTGTGTCTGTGCCGCGCCTCAGAACACAACACTTATGATCCATCAGAACGCAAG
This sequence comes from Entomophthora muscae, assembly GCA_014839935.2. Taxonomy (NCBI): domain Eukaryota; kingdom Fungi; phylum Entomophthoromycota; class Entomophthoromycetes; order Entomophthorales; family Entomophthoraceae; genus Entomophthora; species Entomophthora muscae. The sequence goes on along the minus strand of QTSX02004026.1, from coordinate 11,065 downwards.
GGTGGGAAGGTTGCACCTTCCAAGTAACAGCGCCACTTCTCAACGCAGTGTACAATGGCTGCAAGCTCTTTATCATGGATGGGGTAACATTGTTCTGAGTCAGTAAGTTTCCTGGACTCATATGCCACAGGGAGGAAGACGCCATTGTCAGTTTCTACCCTTAGCACACCCCCTATGGCCCTGTCAGAGGCGTCAGTCTCTAGTTTGTACTGTCAATTTTGGTTGGGAAACTGCAGTAATGGTGCTGTTGTGAGCCTTAGCTTCAACGTCTAAAAGGCTTGGTCTCTGGAAAGGGTCCAATGGAGGCACTGTTTGGTATTGAGGAGCTCAGTGAGAGGGGCAATTAGTTCTCCGCAATTGGGGATGAACTTGTGTACATAGACAACCATGCCAAAGAATGTTTGCACTTGGCCCACATCAGTGGGGGCAGCATGCTAGTGATTGCCTTGATTTTGGCGGGGTCAGGCTTTATCCCTTGGGCAGATATGATGTGCCCAAGGAATAATAACTCCAACTTGAGGAACTCACATTTGGAGGGTTTAGCTTTTAGCTGGTTTTCCCAAAGGGTGTTGAGGACAGCACAGAGGTGTTGGAGGTGTGTGGTTTGATATTGACTGAAGACAATAATGTTGTCAAGGTAAAAAACCACACACTTTCCAATCAGTTCTGCAAAATCTTTGTTCATCAACATGGCAAAGGTGGAGGGAGTGTTAGTCATTCCAAAGTTCATGACACAACACTCAAATGACCCATAGTGTGTGCGGAAGGCAGTTTTTGCCTCATCCCCTGGTGCAATGCGGACCTGATTGTACCCTGCAGTGAGGTAAATCTTGCTAAAGAACTTCAAACCTGCAAGTGTATCAAACATGTTGTCAATCAGCAGCAGGGGGTATTTATTTTTAACTGTCACCTCATTTAGGGCGCGGTAGTCTGTGACCAGGCAAAGGGACCCGCCCTTCTTGGCTACAAAGAAGACCACTGCCCTGTATGAAGAGAGCAAGGGGCAAATGAAACCCTTATCAAGTGCTTCCACAAGGTGCTGGCGGAGGGTTTCATCTTCCTTTGGTGTGAGACGGTATAATGGTCGTGCTTTAGGTAACAATCCTTGAAGTTGTACAGTGTGCTGGATCTCCCATGGTGGAGGTAGTTGTTTGAGTGTTTCACTGAATACGTCCTTGTACTCCTCAAGGAGTGCAGCTAGCGCTGCTGGTGATGATGTTGACAAGGGAGGGACTGCAGATGATTCTGTTGGATAACTTTGATTGAAAATTGGTTAAAGTCTAGCTTCCCCCCTTGAAATCATATGAGCCCGTTTCTGTCATTCTGACAAACACAGTGTCATGTAGTAGTTTGTTCATTTCCATGGGGTAAATCTGAAAACCCACCCCATTTTTATTGAGGGTGATGACAGAGGTATCCCAGTCAATGTAAGGGTGGTTATGCTGGAGCCAGTCAAGGACAGCAATTACGTTGTGGCTGAGGCCTGCCATGGTTGGCCCAGAGAGCTTAACCTGGACGTTCCCCATTCTTACGGAGAAGGGTACTGTCTTGTGGGTGATGGCAATTCTGCAAGAATCAGCTACACTTAATGCTTTAAATCTGCTGGGTACTTGGTCTAATTGCTGGGAGTCAGCAAACACCTGATCTACCATGGTGTGATCAGCCCCGGTATCTACCAGTAACTTGTGGGTGTTCCCACGGAAACGGAAGGGATAGGACAAGCGTGTTACTTTATTTGCCAAATGAGCAGCTTGCAACACGGGGTTGTTGCTATGGACCTGAAAGACGTCTAGGGGTTTGACCTTGTGAAGATTGTAGTTGCAGGAGTTCTTTGCAAGCAAGGGCTGAGAGGGCGGGTCAGTCGGGGTTGTAAGGCCTCTTGTTGTTACAACCCCCAGGCTTTTTCCTGGTCCTTGATTAGCACTAGCTGGAGCTCCCCCTTGCAGGGGTGTTTAGCTGCACTTTCTTGCTGGCGCGGTTGGCGAGGGCCCACTTGACCTTGGCCATTGTTAGGTGCAGGACATGGTTGGGGTGGAGCATTGTTGGCGCGGCGGAAGCCCATTGAAGCCTGGTTACTGGCCTCTACAATGGCTTTATAGCAGTTGTCAATAGAGGTGCAGCAGCTAACAGGAACCCACTTGCAAATATGGGGTTTTAACCCATTAAGAATGAGAGTGAGCAACATGGCGTTCCCATTGGTCACTGCTTTGGGGGCAGCAGCAAGGGCTTGAGCCAAGCGGCAAGATACTCAGGGACGGAACCAGTCTGCTTGATGGCTAGGAGGGGAGTCCCCAAGATAATGGGAGAGAAGGTTTTGCTATATTGGGACTTGGCGGCGTCCTGAAATGTTGCCCAGGTGACGTCAAACTCCTGGCTGGCCCAGTTGGTGAACCACACAGCGGCAGGCCCCGTAAGACGGTCAGATGTGGTGGCAATCCACATGGACTCAGGAACCTGACAGATACAAAGGCGCTTTTTGGTGGACTGGAGCCAACTGACAATGTCAGCTCCTTTGACACTGCCAGTGAAGGACTCTAGTTGGAGGTTGAGCATACGTTGCAACAGATCTGACTATGGCGTGGTGACGCTAGCGTCACGCTGCCCAAGGTGGAGCTAATTGTATACACTGGTAAGAACTAGCTGATCTTGATAGATGACATATCCTTTGGGAATGTCCCCCTCAGGGATTGGAAGGAACATATCTTGCTGTGGAGTAGTCATGCGGCCCGTACTCTGTCCTTTCTTGGGGAAAATTTTGTTTTTAAAATAGGTTGTAACCTACTTCTGCTACCACTGTTGCAACTGAACCAATGAGGGTCCAGTACTTGGAATTGGGGAAGACAACAGTCCAATAGGAAAGGACGGAATATTAAGAATAAGGTATTGTTTATTGTAGGATATTGTGATTAATATACTAAATGGGGAAGCCACAAGGCCACAAGGGGATGGCATAGTGGGGAGTTCCATGTAGGGTTTGGAGCCAAGGAATAACTTGTGAGGGGATCAGCGGGTTGAATTGGCAACACTCCTAATTAGGATGAAGTGCCCATCATTTGACATTGCCATCAGATTCATTCATAATGTTAGATACGTCAAGGGGCAACTCATCAAGCGCCCCCTGTGTATCTTAAGATACGTCAGCAGGCGAGGTTTGAATCTCAGTTGCAACAATTCACCATATTTTGATTTTGCCTTCAGTAAGCCATTTGAGGACAAAGCTCTCTCTTTTGCTTTTGCCTCTCAAAATGAGTCTATAGCTGGATTGGAAAATACAATTGTTCAGTTTCTTGACTCTGCAAACTCACTTGCCCCACTCATGCTTGTGGCAAGTGATCCTACTGTCTTGGTATTTTTTTGTGGTATTGCAAACCACTTTATATTTCATTTTTATTCACCAATAAAAATTAAGTTCCATTCACTTTTTTTGTCTTTGTGTCTTCAGTACTTCTGTGCCTTTCTCTAGCCACAACTAGTAGAGATTATTCATCCAGGGCCACAAGGTAATTGCATAGCCTTCCCTGCCATCTAACTGAGACTTAGTACAAATCTAATCCTAAGGTTAGGATTCCCCGTTGTGTGTCTGTGCCACGCCTCAGAACACAACAAAAATGGTGCTCACTACAGGGGCTGTAAGCCCCTCAGTTATCCCTTTTCTGTCCACGTTTTCAGGTCCTTTGTTTCTGCCTATACAAGAGCCAACTTCAACTGAAAGTCCCAGCCCTTCTATTGAGGAAGACATCACAGACCTGCCTATTGTCCCTACTGTACCTTAACCTCAGAAATGGTCCCCGCCTAGCTGCTTACCCCATGGGTACCCCTGACTTAGAACAAGTCATGGCAGTAGCCCTTGGGATAGCCTGTGAAGGAGCCATCCCTTGCCTCCAGTTGCAGTTCAGTTGGGCTGAATACTACAAATTGATTGTGGCTCCTCAATTTCCACAGCATCTCCTCTCAGCGGCTGGCTCTGCTGAGCACCTACTGTCATCCTTTATGCAGCCTGCCTTAGCCCACCATCAAATGGTTTTAGGGCTCCACGTTCAAGAAATCTTATCTCTTCAAGCAGCTGTACTCATCACTGGGATCAGTTTGCTGCCTACCAACAGTGGATCCACTCCCTGTTTTCCTTGGTATCAGACAACCAGCACAACTCTGTCATCTCTCAGACATGTTTGATTAACTCCATTAAAAAAATGCGTCAATCCATCCCTGAATATGTCAGAGAGCGTTTACATGAGTTCCACCAGTTGGAACAGCCCTGGTGCACCTAAGTCAATTCCACCCTGAATGCCTATCTCACCAACTTTGAACAACTTGTACAAAAGCTCAATGCATTCAGCACTTATTCCTTTGAGCAACTGCATCAGGTAGAGGACCTTGCTGCTAAAGGCTGTAATGAGCTCAGTGCAGAATTCAATCAAGAAAAAGCTGTCACTGCCGCTGCTATTGCCAAGCTCCAGAATCAAGTGAATGAATTGTCTATGCTCAAGCCAGATGCTCCGCCTTCTCCCCCCATCTGATGATTTGGTGGATAGAGAGCAGAGACTGTGGGATGCCATTCAAGAGCTACATGCGTCTACCCGCAGTCAGGGACGTCCCACTGAGGCTCCTCAGCCTGATCCTCAGGTGCTTGCTTTTACAGCTCAAGTTGCTGAGATACAACAAGAAATTAATTTCCTACAAAAAATGGTGGCAACTGCTGCAGGTTCAGTTGAGTTCATCAACAGAGATGGCTACTGCCCTGAACTGCCCAGGAACCCCCTAATCCAATGTGATAGAGAGCTGATTGCCCTAGCTAATGAGGTGGATCATTTGAAAGGGGACCATGCTGAACTTGACAGAGACATACAAGAGATGAGTGAATTGATTGACTCAGTAAGCAACAGGTTTGCCCCTTGCCTCTCAGTGGAGCCATTCCTCACTTCTCAACTGGCTGAGCTCTCCATAGTGGTAACATCCCAAGGCCAACGCCTAGATGTTACTGAGCAACAGACCACTTTGGCTAATGATAAGGGAGCCCGCGCTGCTGAGACCCTGACTACTCTTGAGGAAAGTGTTTGGCAGCTGTGGGCTAGAAAACCCCCCTCTGAATCCGAAGCAGAATTTTCCCTGCACATAAATGTACTCAATAGCAACAATGGTGGCCCAACTCCTGAAGCACATTTCAAGCCTACCTTTAATCAGGTCTTTGATCCCAAAACCTCAACTATTGCAGCTTTCCTAACTATCTATGAAACTGATATGAGACAAGCATCAGATGAGGTTAAAAAGGAACACATTTTAACCCGTTTACACCTGACCTGCCAAGAGGTGGTGGTGCCTGAGCTGCCCACCATTGAGACTTGGGAAGATAAGAAGCAACTCCTGATTGACAAATTTGGTGGTGACCTTAGCTTAGAAGTGAAGAAGGACGCCTTCATGCACATTGCTTTCAAACCTAATGAGACTCTAGCTGAATTTGCAGACAGATTCTACATGGAGGGACAACAACTGATAACAAGAAGACAATTGATGGCTCACAAAGCTTACATTTCTTGCGCTCAAGCCCTTAAGGTTAACCAGCTTCTGTGCCTCCATTTCAAAGCCCATAAAGCTATGCTTTCCTCCATGAAGAGCATAAAGACGTTGTTGCAGGATATGTACCTTACCCACTCTGGAGAAGTCATTTGGGAGAATTGTGCCACCTCTAACTCTGGTTTGTCTTCCTGTGGCCCTTGCATCCTTACAATGAACTCAAAAAACCCCTCCTTGATGTCAAGGTTGCCACAACTATGGCCAGATAGGTCACCATTCTCAAGTCTGCACCAATCCATGGGTTGAAGGAGCTGATCCCAAGGAACAAACGGGAAAAGAACAGTCAACCTAGAGGCAGAGATGCTCTTGCTTGACAATTCTTCCCAGTCTCTTTCAATCCCTCCCTCTATAACTGACTCTGAGCCTGCTGATTATAAGGCTCCTCCTATCCTCCTATTGTTTCACAACATCTCTGATAACTCTAATTTAAACAATTCTGATGTTGATGACCCTGAAATGTATGGATACTCAGCTCTTGCTGTCCTCAAAACCATTGCAGTCCCCTATAAGTTACAATCAGGGAAGACTACAGCAACTACTAAGCCTTTTTCTGAGGCCAAAGAAGTTGTCACTTGCCCATACCTAACTAAGGCTAAGAGGTCCTCTGTGCTAGCAGAGACTTCAGAAGAAGCCGTTGAAGTTGCTGACACTGTATTCAGGAATATGTCAGTTTTTCTTCCTCTTCAAACTGTCTATAAGGAGTTCCTGGGATTACAATGCATGATTGAGATGTGGGAAAAAGAACTAGCAGAGGCTCAAGACATCCTGGCTGTCCTCCCACCCTTTGGTTGTACTACCACTTGCGTAGAAATATCTATCCAAAAGGTGAAGATCAAGGCCGTCTTGGAAACTGGCTCTCCTGTTAACGTTGTCTCCTCAAAGCTTGTCAAGAAGCTCAAGCTTGCCCTGACCTTAATTATCATCAGTTGTATGGAACAGCTGGGCTAATTATGACTCACGCCATAGGAGCATATTCTGCTTCCCCCATGCGGTTCAGCAAGCTTCTCTTAGCTGCGCCTGCAGTTGTCTTGGAGAATGAGAGCTACAATCTCCTAGTTGGTACCCAGTTCCTTAGGGAATACAATGGGATCATCAACTTGAAAGATGGTTACCTCTCTATTCTGGGATACAAAGTCCCTCTGATCTTTGAAGAGCCAGTTAAATTCCCCCAGAAGCACCTCAAGACGTGTGCTTTGGAATACCCCACTGGTGTTTTCACTCTAAAGTACTGTACCCACTCCTCCAACATGAAGTTTCCACCCATGACTTGTCCTGCGTCTGAGGGAATCCCTCTCCTGGCCACGTCCACTGTAACCATCCCCCTGGCTCTCAGGCCATCCTGGACTCCCAAATATTGTAAGAGCTACTTGAACAAACTTTCTTGGAGTTGTACTCTCCTCCCTCACTAGTTCACAACAAACCTTACCTCTGTCCTGGAATCCTAGACGTCTCCCATAAGGACACTGTTCAATTGCTGGTAGCCAACCTAATTGCTCTCCCCATGAGCGTATCTAGGGGGCAGGTTGTCAGTTATAGCAAGTTATTGAATGCTCCTGACATCTTATCCCTTCATTCCTTTGGTACGTTCCAGGATTTTAACCTACCTCAGGATGAACCTCAAGTTCTATTGTTGTTTACGGCACAAGACTTCCCCCAGCTATCCCTGGTTCAACAGAAAGAGGTGCTCAATTTGCTAGATCAATTTTCAGACATCTTTGCCAAAGACAGTACCAACTATGGCCTATCCAAAGGCGTTATCCATCAGATTGATACTGGAGATGCTCCCCCCTTCTGTGCTAAACCATATTGTCACAGTTGCATGGAGGACACTCAGGTGTCTAAAGAGCTCAAACAACTGTTAGACACTGGGCTACTGGCCCCTTCCCAAAGTCCTTGGGCTTCACCCTTACTCATCCTAAAGAATAAGGATGGGGGTCATCATATTGTGATGGACTATTGACAATTGACCTCCTTAACCAAGAAGGACTCTTACCCCTTGCCGCTTATTGATGATGCTCTCTGCTGTCTTGGAGGCTCTAAGTTCTTCTCTTCTATGGATCTGGCTTTGGGATACTGGCAAGTTGAACTTTTGCCCAAGGACCACCAAAAGACTGTGCTAATTACATCTGAAGGGCTTTTTGAGCCTACCTGTATGCCACAGGGACTCTGCAATACCCTGGCTACCTTCCAAAGGGCCATGGGCTCCATCCTCTGCAACTTGAAACTGTCATGTGTCCTAGTATACTTAGATGATATAACAGTTTTCAGCGCTACCTTTAATGATCAGCTGGCTCATATCAAAGAGGTGTTCATAAAGATTTAAGAAGCTGGCCTCAAGCTAAAACCATCTAAGTGCGCTTTCTTCAAAGAATGTATTGAATTCTTGGGCCATGAAGTAACCCAGACAGGGATTCACCCAATGACCAAGAAGATTGAAGCCATCAACAAAATGCTTCCGCCCACCAACCTCCAAGAGGTACAAGTCTTTCTGGGTATGATGGGCTACTACAGGAAGTTCATCCCCAACTTTGCCAATAATAGTAAACCTCTAGTCCAGTTGTTACATAACATCCCTTTTGAATGGACTGCTAGCCAGCAGCAAGCCTTTGAGACCCTTAAACAGAAACTCAAAGAGGATCCCATCTTAGTATATCCTGACTATGATAAAGAATTCATCCTATACATTGATGCTAGCAACCTTGCTATTGGGGCCATCTTGGCCCAACTAGACAACAAAGGTGTGGACCATCCTATAGCTTACACTTCTTGTGTCCTAAACAAGCATGAGAAGAATTACAGTGTTACAGAAAAAGAATGTCTTGCCGTGTTGCATGCAGTCAAACAGTTTTGCTACTACGTGTATGGTACCCATTTTACTGTTGTCACTGATTACGCTTTGCTTAAGTGGTTACAACAGCTTAAGGAGCCAGAAGGACAACTAGCTAGATGGGCCCTCTGCCTGCAAGGTTTTGACTTCACTGTGCTCCATTGCCCTGGGATTCAACATCAGAACGCTGATGGCTTATCTAGAATGCCCATCTGTGCTCTACATCCTGCTGAGGCTGACCAATTGTATGAGCTAATTGGATACCCTTCCTCCTGGGAAAGCGAGACAGAAGAAGTCTGATTAGCCTTGTCCAAACTATCTGAAGACACACTAATTCATGATAATCAGCTCTTTAAGAAAGTACAAGATCAATACCTGCCTTATGTACAGCTTAGTCTTTGCCTTTCATTAGTGCTACAAGCTCATAAGGAGACCAGGCATGGAGGAATTGCCAAGACTTTTGACTGGCTCCAGAAGAATTACTTCTGGGAAAACCTTTGCCTGCTGATTCCAAACGTCATAGCTAGTTGCTACAACTGCTAGCTCCAGAGACCGCAATCTGCCTCCCACAAGTTCAAATTAGTTCCCCCTCAACATGCCTTTTACACTGTCAGCATTGACACTGTAGGACCTCTCCCCTGCTCCTGCTCTGATTGCTGCTTCATCCTAATTGCTGTTGATCACTTCAGCAAGTGGGTAGAAGCTTGCCCTACTAAGGACATAACCACTAAGACAACTGCTGCCTTCCTGTTATAAGATGTTTTCTACCGCCATGGCTTCCCTCAAGTGTTGCTATCTGACAATGGGACCAATTTCAACGCTAAGTTGGTAACCTCTGTTGTTGAGGCCTTGGGGTCTCACCAGTCATTCTCTTCCCCCTAAAACCCCTCTACAAACGGGGCAGTCAAGCGTGCAAATTCAACACTGGTTTCTATCATGAGGAAGCTCACCTAATCTGATGCTGCAAATTGGGATCTATACTTACCTGCTGCTCTCTTTGTGTATTGCCTTAGCAAACATTGTGTCACCAGGTATTCCCCTTTTCCTATGCTGTATGGGCGTGAGGCTACCACTCTGTTGCTCTTGGGGGCCCCTACTCTCCTCTGATAAGGCCATGAATCCTGACAACCATATCAAAGACCTAGTCAAACACATAATTGATATACAGGCCACTGCCTAGACCTCTGTATATAAGACTAAGATTCTTGAGCTATCCCCCAATAATGCTGGACGCTCCCCCTTGCTTGAGTTTGATGTTGGTGACCATATCTTTTACTACCAGCATAGAGTGAGAGGACGTGCACATAAGCTGGAAACGCTGTGGGTTGGCCCTATGGAAGTAACCTTCAAACAAGGGTCTGAGTACACCGTAAAACTCCTCTCTAGTGGCCGTTCATTTGCCCAAGTACATGCAAAGTTCCTCCGCAAGTATAACCCCCTAAGGCCAATCTAGAGGGGGGCAATGTTGTGAATGCCAACATTCACCATGTTTTGATTTTGCCTTTGGTGGGCCATTTTGAGGACAAATATCTCTCTTTTGCTTTTGCCTCTTGAAATGAGTCTATAGCTGAATTGGGAAATACAATTGTTTGGTTTCTTGACTCTGCGCAACTCACTTGCCCCACTCATGCTTGTGGCAAGTGATCCTACCATCCTGGTATTGTTTTTTGGTATCACAAACCACTATACATTACATTTCTTATTCACCAATAAAAATTAAGTTCTATTCAAATTTTTGTCTTTCTGTCTTCCAGTACTTCAGTGCCTCTCCCTAGCCACAACAAGTAGAGATTATTAATCCAGGGCCACAAAGTAATCACATGGCTTTCCCTGCCATCTAACCGAGACTTTGTAAAAATCTAAATCTAAGGTTAGGGTTCCCCATTGTGTGCCTGTGCCGCGCCTCAGGACATGACAGTGCCCAATGCAAATGAGTTAATCCCCACTGCTAAAAAGCCCACACAGAAGCACATCCCCAACATCAAACACACCATCCTACTTAAGCTAATGCGTGAATCTGGTAATTACAAGGCGGCCACGGCCCTTGTTGGAGTGGATCCCAAGTACACCAGTAAGACCTTCAACAAGTTCATTGATACTGGTCAAGTCCTTGCCGCGGAGAAATCCTTGCGTGTGTCAACCATGCTCACCAAGGAGCACAAATGGGCAATCTGTCAGTGGATAACTCAAGATTGCCATCTTGAACTGGCAAATATACAGGCCATGGTCAAATCTACTTTTGGGGTTGAGGTCTCAATTTTCTTTTACTACCATCTGCTCAAGGGAATGCGCTTTTACTGGAAAAAGCTCAGGGTATTCCCCTACAATTGTAATAGCCCAGCCAAAATTGACATCTGGAAAAAATATGCAGAGGAGTACACTGCCCTCAAAGCCAAGGGGACAGTCAAATTCTACTACATTGAAAAACAGCATTTGCCTTGTCAATGCACAATGTGCAATGAGTATGGGTATGTCCCCAAAGGCTCAAATGACAGGATGGCTTGGCATGCTGCAGTCCGCGCCACAGCTTATTCAATGGTAGCTCTCCTTGGTCCAAAGGGGGTTGAGCTGTACCAAATGATATTGGGATCTCATAATAGCCAGACCTTCCTATCATTTCTCCAATTGGTCCAGGAGCACCTGAGGCGCACGAGCCCGGGCTTCACC
>QTSX02004025.1:0-16850 GCA_014839935.2 Entomophthora muscae | reverse complement strand
GTCAATACAATATTCAATGCATTATAATAAAAATATATGTCCTCTTACCTAGTATAATTAATTTTACTTATCTTTTCTATGTATTCTTATATGTCTATAATACAATCAAACATCACGTTATTATATATAAATAATAATTTTTGAGTCCTAATAAAAACAAAATAAATAAAACAAATACAACCCAGAGCGCTCATTTATCTGATTGACTTGGAGGCCAGGGCTTTTGGAAGGAAAGATTCCGAGTGCTCATAGAAAGCTGCCACCACATTGGGTGGCATTGCAAATTGGTTGACTTCAAGAATATTGAATAGGTCCTCAGTGTCCTGAGGAAGGCCTTGTTTCACCTTATTCTTGATCCAACCAAACACCTCCTTGATTGGATTCAGGAATGGGGAATATGGCAGGAGGAAGAGAAGTCTCATTGGACAATCAGCAAGGCGGTGGCTGGAGGAGTGGCTATTCTTGTCAATGAGGGGGAACTTGGACACAACCAGATCCACTTTGTGGAGCCCAACATTATCAAGCACAACAACGTTAGTTGTGCCGCTATAATTTATTCAAAGGTACTCCTTGACAGCTTGGAGAAAATTGAGAAAGGTCCTGCTGTTATGGGAGCTTTTAATCATCTGGTATTGATCTAACCTGCAAGGACCAAGAAGCGCAACCATTAAATAGGTCTGGGAACAGACAGCTGCATGATGGGCTATGCCATCCTTGGACCCCTTCTTGACCCACCCATGCCTGGACCTGAGTGAGGAGGAAAACAAAAATTTGTCAATATAGAAGAACTGGACATTCCCAGTCTCCTTTAGTGCCAGATATGTCTCGGCATAAATGTGTCAATCCTCAATGGTCTTTTCACTGTTCCTATTGTATGGAGAAACTCCAAGTACCTTCCACAAGAATCCCAATTTGACCATTGCTTTGTATACAAGGGTTTTGGAAACAGAAAGCCCAAACTCTGTGGCAAGCATTAATTGAACAGCAAGTGAGTCCAGCTGGCAATCCTTGGTAATACACTGCTTGATTGCCTTGAGATGGGTGGGCTGAAGTAGGCTGTGGTGCCACTTAGCCATGGTAGATTTTGCAATTTTCCTGGTGTTGCCATATTTGGTTTTGATGTTGCCAATGTATCTGGTTGTGACACCAAATTGTGACGCAATATCCCAAACTGCCATTCCCCTGTTCAAGCAGTTGAGGAGAGCTTCACGCTCACTATCTGTCAACTGACACCAGCCCTTGGCAGGTACCGCAACATCCTGGCTAGCAGGCTCAACACAGGGGATGGGGACCTTTGTGTAGAAGGTGGGATCACTCTTGGTTGTGCTGGCGCTGTCAATGATGGCATAAGACACAGGCACAGATGGCTCTTTGGTGGTAGCCAATGGCTCATATGAGGTATCAAAGATGCAGGGCAGGAAGTAGCAACTCTTGGATCAAGAGTGCGGGGCCAGATGACAACTGGGTACACGGTGGAGGTGTATGTAACCTCATTATTCCCAATGACCTTTGTATAGGAGACTTTTGTGGCAGGCCTTGAGAGCAGCTTCTGTCTTGGATTCAGGCTACTGTTCCTAGCTTGAGATGTGGGAGGTGTTTGGCTGGCGCTAACATCTTGGGAGGCCTGTGTGTCAGTTTGACTCCCCTTGAGTTGGGTTCTAGGTCTGTTCTTGGACCCTCTGGGATGCCCTCGTGAACAGGCTGCCCTGCGGACTGGTGCAGGAGCTGGTTGAAAATGTGATTGACAGTCCATAAAAATAAAATAAAAAATATATTTTAGATTAAATATGTATTTATTTGGATTTATTGGTTTAGTTGCGGGTAGTTATTTTCTCTTGATTTAGCATTAGATAGTAACAGAATTTCTATATCTGTGATTTGAAGTGAATAATATTGTATACTTTCTGGGTTTGGATAATTTTAAAGTTTAATCACTTTTTATGTCTAAACATGGTTGTTGTGATTGAATTTTTAGTTTGCTTTTAGTTGTGGTGGAGCTTCTTGATTTGGGTTGGTGTTTCCTAGTGTGCTTATTGTACATTCAATTTGGATTCCAGTTTCTGCAATTAGTATCTGAGTTTACTAGTGCCATTCAAAAGTGATTTGAAATTTGGTTCTTGGATTTGACAATCCTGCAATTCCAAAAAACATAGTGAACTTAATGAAAATGGTTGATGGATTTGAACGCTTTGAAATTGATTCCAGTTAATTCATTTTGTCCATTGAAAATATGCAGTTTGACTTGAACTTTGTAAAGTGTCTATGAGTTTCTGCGTTTTCAAATATTCAAATAAATACTCAAAGAATTCAATTTAATTAAAAAAAGGCCATCCCAAAAAAGTGATTTGAAATTTGGACCAAGGATTTGACAATCCCACATTTTTACGTTTAGGTTCTGAATTTACAGTAATGCTTTAGTTCTATGAATAGATTTTGGTGGATTCACTCCTGAAATCCACTATTTCCAATTTGATCCCAAAAATAATCAATATTTTCAAAAAATGAGTTGTTTTGTGTTTGAGTTCATCACTTTTGTGACTGAACCTCATGTGCTCTCTGTTTGTATAATATTTGCCAAACACTCATAATCAAATTTGATCAGAATGCTTCAGCAAGTGACTGGATTGCATGCATTATGAATTTGAGTTCCATGTGTTTGCTATCTCATTTTCAGAATTCAGTATTTTTTCTATTTTTGTTGATTGATTGACTATTTTTTTCTGGCCCTAGATAAATGAAAGCAGATTGAGTAAATAAACTTCAACTGGTTCCAGTTGAAATTTGTTTTGTGACTGAGTCTATGTGTTCTAAACTGACTAATATACATTTATCTCAACAGGTTTTAAAACTACTGTATTGTCTATTTGTTGCAACTGAAGTAATTATAGTCCATTATTTGGAGTTGGGTAAGACTATAGTCAAAAATGAGGGCATAACTAAAACTTGGGAGAATGTGATATTTATTAAGAAAATAAAGGATTTTTATACTGTGCAAAAGTGTCATTGTGCCACAGGATGTATCACATAGCAGTAATCAGGATAAAGATCAACAGTATTATGTATAAGAATCATTGTTGTGATTCTTATTGTAATTGATGTTAGCACTTTATACAGTAGTTTTTAAATCTGTGAGAATAATCAAAAAGTCAATATAAACCAAAATTTCTTAGTGTCACAGCATCTTTGATTACTTTATCTCAAAAAAGTAATTCCCTAAGTGATTTTTTTGACTAATCATTAAGTTGGCGGCACTCTTATCAATTGCTCATCTAATAAGGGAATCAAACCTTTTGAGTTCTAAGTGGAACACTACTTGGACAAGCTCTATGTCTGCCATGATGTACATGGACAGCATGTGGCTTCTCATGATACTATATAGTACTATAAACTCATATCAATAAAATATCATTTTATTTTTAATTCCCCCCTTTATCTTGTTTCATATACTTTCAATAAGTATATACTTGACAATTCTTTAATTTTATCTATTTCAAGTTCAAATATGAGTTTAAACTCTAAAATTAAAATGATCATCAGCATAAAAAATTACTATAAAGCTTACTTTAAACAGGTTTGAACTGTTTATAACTTCAAAGTTGCTCCTGCTTCATGTCAAGGCCACCTATTTTATTCCTGTCACAAGTGACAAACTCCTACTGACCATGATTACTGAAAAGCCTCAACTACAGGACTCAAACCCTGAAACCCTGCGGGCTGCCAGCCTGCAGGACCAGCCACCTGGCTGCCTGCAGATTTTTGGGCTCAAGCCAGAGCAGATCTTGACTTCAGAAACCCCCTTAAAGCGGGATGAATTGAAATCATCTACATCAACAACTCCTACACTAAAGGTTCCTGTTAATGCAACCAATCAGCAGGCGGGACCAGCCATAGAACCCAAAATAACGCAGGCCTCCACAGGAAAGGAAATAGAGAAACTTCCCAATAAATGCGGGCCACCCAGAAATAACCAACCCCACAACCCAACAAGGAAATTGGAGTATTCCCGGTTCAAACCAGCCAATGATTTAACTCTCACAATGAATGCCACCAAAGACTGGAAATACCAGGTAAACGGTACCACCTGGGCCAGGGAAATTTGTAAAAGTTTTCCCATGACAGATGGGCATACTTATACCCTGGACCGCCAGAAAGATGCCCATTGTTATTCTTGCAATAAAGTGACATGAACCTTTGGTTCAATCAGGTTATTCCATATTTGATTTTAGTTCTATTTCATCTACATTCTACCTCCCACGGTTCCACACCCCATACCCTACAACCCCAAGAAACTGCAGACCAATCACCCAAGTTTTACTGTCCACCAGGAGTCCTCTACGGCCCGTACATTTCACTGAGTACCCACCCAATCCTGCATATTTGAAGTTCACCCTAGAGGGAATCCTAATCTATGACCCAGAGGCAAGAAATAGAGAGACCAAAACTGTATATAGGGAAGGATGCAAGATCACTATTCCTCCCCTGCTATTCCGCAACAAATACAACTACCTGCCTGTGTATTTGGTCCCCATGACTCCGCCTCTCACCCTGCGGCCCAAACGCCCGCAAGAATCTGTTGCTGCCAATGAATCCACCTCCACTCAAATATTTGGGGTGATGTACATCACTCTTACTGGCTTGATAGATTCTATGGTACCTGCCAGCGGACCTTGTGCCCTCCTGGGAAAATCATTATCTTATATTGTAAAGTTAGCTCCAATCTTGTGGTGGGCCCTCCCTGCTGAGCCTGCAGGCTGTCCGCCTGCAAGTTCTCAGGACTTCCCACAGGCTGGATCCCTGACAATTCCTGTAACATCA
Source organism: Entomophthora muscae (assembly GCA_014839935.2). NCBI lineage: Eukaryota > Fungi > Entomophthoromycota > Entomophthoromycetes > Entomophthorales > Entomophthoraceae > Entomophthora > Entomophthora muscae. The sequence goes on along the minus strand of QTSX02004025.1, from coordinate 12,035 downwards.
GCGGCTTTCCCTTCACTTCAGTGATAATAAATTCTGAATTCTAAGTAAATTACCACTGATTCTTGTGGTTTTTTTTATAATTTACAACCAGCTGTGAAGTCTTAATTGAGTGAAATTTATCAGAGAATTCAAATAGGCTTGTTCTGTGAATGAAATTCACAACATCAACTGTCTTTCCAGCAATATTGCCTTTTCACTTGACCAACCCAGATCTATGAGATGATTTGTGTTATTGTAGGATACCAAATAAAAGAGATTACATGTTCACAGAAGAAAAGAAACTGGCAAAGAACTTCAACCAACCCCTTAACCATAATGAATTATTTAACTATTGTTATTGGAAAAATGGGTTAAAGATGGAGTTGCTCAGATAGCCCTCAAAAATCTGGACCTACCCTGCTTTGTGCCAATTAAGTATGATAAGAAAACTACACAGAATATATTATTTAAAGAGAGTAGTGCTTGGTTCACTAACTACTGAAATTCTTTAGATTATGATGACATCAAGCCAAATTTTAGTGCATGCCCGCCAATTACTGAAAATTTTCTACTCATCCAAACAGAAGTGTTAGAAGCCCTGCCACCACCATCCTAAACTCTCTTAAAACTTTCCCCATTCCACTCTAGAAACTTGTTTCTAGATACTTTACTCACATTGTAAAATAAAAAAGTTATTTTTAAAATTCTTGAACATTTAGGCCTTCTGATTCCAGTGTTTGATAATTTTGCTACTGCTGTATTCCAGTTAGCAACAGACTCTTTGGCTGTCCCTTGAACCACCCTTTATATCTCATCCACTTCAAATTATTATTCTGATTTTACCCTTATAATGAATTTAATGGCTTTAATTTTGACCTCCATTTTCTGTTATACAATTAGGGCTTACTGAATGCTCTTGCCTTTTTCCCAATTTGGATTGGTTCTCTTCAAGCAGCTCAAATTTTTTTTACTTTATCCACATTGCTTCCCCTTGAATAGTGCTGCCCACCACTTAATCATAACAGTTTGTCTTCTTTCATACAAGTTTTACCCTCCAAATCTCAGGTCCCAGTGAGTGGTTGGAGAGAACTCCCTTATTACTCTCAGGGACTTATCCAGTGTGAGTCTCACTTGGTACAGGCCTTGACTTCAGAGAACTTTTCTTTGGGTCCTCCCCCTGTTCTCTCTCTCATGTCTCTCAACAGTGTTGTTCTGTTTTCCACCCCTCAGCCTCCTAAGCCTCCTCTGGAATTAGATAATCTATATAAGAATCTTAGCCCTTATAGCTCTGCCCCTTGGTTGCTTTTTGGGATGATACTAATGGTCCTAAATCCATTCTTCCCCCAGATCAGCTTGCCCTCCTAACCTTGGTCCCCTTTTTAACAAGCTATACCAGTTGTCTACTTGTAAGACTTCAGAATTTTTCAACAGAAGCTGCAGTTATATCAAAGCCTGTTCTCAACTATCATCAATAAATTACTTTTTTTCCAAGGATACAAAAGATAAAGCTAGAATTGAGACAATGGTTTTATTAATGAGCCTAAACAAGAGGATATTGAATTGATTGGAATAATATAACAGTGAGGGTTTTTATACCCAATTATAAGAAAACAAGATGATAGGAGAATTATGTTTAAGCAAGATTAAATCATAAATTTTAATAAAAAATATATTTTCAGGATAGAATTACAAAGGCTAGAATAATGGGCTTTTGGCTGACATCAGTTTGGGCTGAAATAGTTCAATATTCACGGAAATATATGCAACCACATATGGTAAAGGAGAAACAAATAATCAAAACAGAAGTCTTGGCATAAATATCAACAAAATAGGAAATATTGATTGTCACTTAAATTATCAGTCCTGAAACTACTGGGTAGCATCCTGGTGCTTTGCCTCCCCAGGATGAGGACTGAATTTAGTTAGTTTAGCCTCCTTGTGGCACTGATGCTCCTAGGAGGTCACCAAGGTGTGTCCTGGGTTAAAGCCAGAGACTGGCTGAGTTGGGGTGACATTCTCAGGGGTACTTGTTCTATGGAAAGATAAAAAGTGAATTATATTAACACTTCAAAAGGAATTCACCATGCCCCAATCATTATTGGTAATTTATAACTAGGGAAAACATATTTTACAGCAATGCATGGGCTACCAAAAAGCTCTATCATCTAGAGAGACATTTGCATGTTAATTTCCAGTACAATAACCTAGATATTAAGGTTATTTACACCACTTTACTCATTATCAACCAGGCGTTTTCTATGAGTAAACAGACTAAAGTTCTTCCTCTTCTGATTCTCTTGACTAGCTCAAGAATCACTATCACTAAGAAAGTTCTTTTTCAAAAAAAGAGAGAATAAGGGTCAAGATAGTCTTTATTAACAGAAATGAGTTTTTCTTAGAAAACTTATGATTTGCCACCATTATGGAGTCTTTTTGACCAGCTAATTCTTTAAAAAGAACTTATTGATGCTTTAGAAGACATCTGGTTACTAAAAACCAACCAAATGTATAACCATCAAGATGCAGATCAAGTTCTCAACAACAATTTCACTCATAATCAAAAGATATCCAAAAGACCCCGTCAACTTTCCAGCCAGTCTCCTACTTATAGTGCCTTTTTGCAACTGTTTCCCCCTTCAGAATGGCTTTCTTAAAAAACTTAAATTATTGGTTTTCCTTTTTATATAATAAAATAAGCTTAAACTCTTACTTTCTCAAAAGCTTAAAGTTTTGATTCACTGTTTTCTTGCTTATACTTTAAGCTTTTGGCTTTCAGCCAATAATATTCATCAGAAAACATGTCCTCAACTCAACCAATGATTGCAGTGTTAAAAACTACACCATTACTGAAGATCCACTGCAATCCAACTAGGGAATTCATTTCCAACGCTCAAACTGCTCAAAACATTAACACTTTGGCGCGCAAAGTATTAACTGGTTCCCTGTTCCAGCACCAGTCTCTCCTGCATTCAACTTTAACCAATTTAAATAGTAGAATACTATTCAGAATTTTCTCCTTAATTTTCTTCAACGTTTTGCCCAGATCTTTACTCTCATGGTAAAATCCAGGGAAAATTTTCCACCAGAACGGCTTTGTATCCTGCTCTCACAGCAAAATACCTTCATCTCTTATAGAAACCTAATAAGAAAACCTATTACCTGCAGTTTCCTTAAATTCCTCCTTGATTTTGCTACTGTAAAAAAACCAAGGCAAAGTATTCCAACTTCTGCTACCTCAGCAAATCAATCTGGAGAAAAGCTGGAGCACCTTCTCCAAAATTTCCCCCAAAATGTTCCATATATCTTCTCATAGCAAAGCATCTTGCTTAGCAATCAAACAAATTATCAAGCCCTTACAGCTGACTTCCATCCTGGCTTCCATTTGGTAGTCCCAATCAGTAAACACCTCAGGCTCAGGAATTAAGTCTCCACAAGCAGGTTAACCTAGATTTGACCCCCCCATCAGTGACCTATAATTTAAGGCATCAGAAGCTAGCATAACTTATGCATTACATCTGTTTTTACCTATAAAAGTGGTTAGCTTTAGCTTTCAGGTGTGAAGTAACCAAATTCACTTCCCAGAGACCTCCAAATCATCAAGTTCTGAAGCTGTTTCTCTGTACAGCCACTCTGATGATGGTTCTGGGTGTATCATTTCTTGCCCAGCAACATTAAGGCCTCCTCAAAGCTACTAGGGAGACATGAAAAATAAACCTTGTCCCAGTCTAGGTAAACTATCTAATGACATGCCCCCTGCAGTTGGTACTAGCATCTCAGTGCTAACTCAGTGTAAGGGATTCCATCCCTAACACACATTTGGAAACAGACTTATATTGTTTTAAAATAATGGACAACCCAAAAGCTGCATTTTCTAATGCTAATTTAGAAAACAAAGTAGAAACCAAATCCATTAATTTAATCAATGCAAAAACACATTTGAAATTTATCAATGAATGTGTATTAACCAATTCCAAATGCAAAATCAAAAGCAAACATAAAACAGTAATCAACACATAAATTCTACTTCAATTTCGAATTCCAAGGCTTCAGACAATAACAACAACAACAGAAACACAGATTCAGCATATAAAATTGGCTCCAGTCAATATGAACCAACCAATCAAGTTGAAATTAAATGCAGAAATCATCCAAAAAAGATATGTGGGGACCTGGGAGGCCAATCAAAGACAACAAACCAATCAAGCCAGAGAAGTACCTCACATCCAACCCCAGAAAGCATCCCCAACCATAGTAAAACATAATACTACAATACAATACTCCAACCTGCCTCCTCTTGCATTGCAGGCTGCAGCTCTGCAAGGCAATATTTCTCGGTTCACTCTTGCAGGACCACCTGGTAACCACAATGTTCCCTTGATCACTTGAGCTCAGTATTTAAACTGGCAAAATCTTCCCTTCCAAATTGCTCCAATAATTTCTTTTATTCCTATTAATCAATAAACCTATATTTTCAACTCTAAAACACTTGATTAGTAGATTCTAAAGGATTCCCCCCCCAAAAGTATGAAGTTCATCTTTCTTGTATGGACTTTTTGTGTGTTGATCAGTTATGGGCAAGCAAATGTCAACTTTGAAAGCCCCAAACCAACTCCTACTGACAAATCTGAAGACTCAATTTGATTTTGTTTTGGTCCGCGTCAACAACATGCACTTTACGTTGAAACAGCTCACTTCCCACCTATCATCCACCCCAAGGCCCCCTGGTTGGTCTTGGGGTACACCAGTGTCTATTATCTCCTCAATCACTTCACTCCCTTCTTGGGAAGATTCCGCCCATTTGGTCACCTTATGTAAGAATAAAGTGGCAAGCAGAACTGTTTAAAGATAAATGATGAGGATAAATCAAATAAATTGTCAATTGCTTTAAGAGTACCAAGCCAAATTGGTAGGAGGGGCTAATTAATTTTGCGCTAAAATTGGTATAGCAGAACATTGACATGAGCACAGAAATGAGAAACAGCATTTTGAGGGGTAAATCAGAAAAGTACGACAGTTGCAAAGCCAGGTACAGGGCAGGCCACTGCACAATGAGGGACTCTGTAGCCAATGTCAAGAAGGAGGTGATTAAACTATCAACAACTGGGACCAGAAGGCCCAAGTGGTCTAGTATAATGGGTTTTTGGGAAACTTGGGTGATTTTATTTTTTCTCAATGATAATAAGCTATCTAGAAACAAGTTTCTAGAGTGAGATGGGTGAAGTCTTAAGGTGCTTCAGGATGGGGGTGGTGGGGTTTGTCAAAATCTGATTGGTTGTTGAGAATATTTTCAGCAGTGGGAGGTCCTGCATTGGAAGTTACGTTGATGATGTCATAATTCAAAAAATTTGGGCAACTAGCAGGTCAAGCACTTCCATTTCCAAATAGCGTATAACACATAATTTTCTTGTCATAATTATTTGGATAAAAATAAGGCAGATCCAGATTTTTCCAGGGCTATTTGAGCAACCCCAGCTTTGACCCATTTTTTTTCAATAACAGCATCTAAGCTGTCTATTTCTCTCAAGGGTTTAGCGGCGGTTCTTTGCTGGTTTCTGGTTTTGCAAGGGCACACTATCCCTATCATTTGATTTTCTACCGTAACACCTTCTACAAATGTTAATGATAGGGATTCCAGTAGGTTCCACTCTGATTAAATTCAACTTGGGGCTCTACTTCATTCAATTGGAGAAAGAATTCCCAATGAGTGGATCCCTGACACTCAGCACATCTATCTCCAGCTAGTCAAGGCCTTCTTACCATTCCACCACATGAATCAAAGGCCACCTTTTTCAGGGCCCAGAAAGCCCTGGACAACCAGCTGGCTTTCTTAGAGGTCAAACTGCCCACAGCCTGAAAACCTTCACCAATTGTCTCCCAGAGCAAGAAAACCCCCTTTCAATCAAAGAATGGCCCAGGATTCAAGAGGCACACAAGCCTCAAATCCATGGCTTCAATTCCATTAACAATTTTGGCCCTCTTAATTATTGGGAAACAATACATCAGGGACACAGTTGTTCAATTGCGTGATCAGGCGCTTGAATGCTTGCAGGTTTTATAAATAGCAGTGGCACCTCAGCTTGCTGCAGTCCAAGCAAGGTTCCTGTTATACCAACCAATGAGCATCCACCTCCAAGCCCAAGTACACAAATTCCAGTCAAAATTATAAGTTTAACTGAAATTGATGCCGTCAGATCTCTGGTGGCACAAAAGGCCACAAAATTACCAGTAAGTATAATTAGTGAGGAGGAGAAGCCCTCCTTGCTGTTGAAATCTTAAATAAAACGAGTTTATGCCCAGAAATCATTATCTTCTTGCAGGAGTTATCTATTTTTGCTCAAATTTAATTATTCTGTTTGCATCTATTTGTGAATCCTCTACTCAATATAAACTTGCCTATCTGTAACCTCCTGGATATACTCCTGCTACCTCATTCAATCCACCCCACACTATTGACTTGGAGTATTTCCATCCCCATAATATGGATCTCCCTCCTAGTTGTGCTAAAGAGATCATCCCGCCTACTATGAAGGAGATTCTTATTACTCCCCCCTCCTGCCCAACGCGCCTCCTGCTCAGAACTTCAGTAAGTTGGGGTTTGTTTATATCATAGTATTAGGACTGGCTGACCAGGTTGTGTCCCATACTGAGAGTTGGTGTCCCCTAGCTACTGCAGTCAAATACCTGGTCAGAATTGCGTCTATTGTGTACATGGCCTTCCAGGCCCGGCCTGCCTCTCCTGTGGGAGTCCAGCTGAACTCTGATATGGGCTGTGACAGTATGTCAACCATAACCAAACTAGTAACCCTGGCCCCCTATTCTTCTTTGATTATAGGGGCATCTTGTATGCTTTTATTTTTGACCTCAGCTTACTACCTAAGAATGTATATGACCAAGAAACAAGAAACAAATAAAAGCCAAAAAGGAGTTGTTGCTAAGCCATCCCAGGTTCAGACTGTGACAATCTCCACCTTGAACCAAAATACTGCTGCCCCCAAAAACCTTCCTGAACTGCCAAAAATGTACTTGGCTGGTTTCAGAAAAAGAATGATCATGATAAACACCCTGTTCTGTACCCACCCCAAGAGCTTCAGAGACAATACTCAGAAGGTTATGATGATAGCTTCCCAACTAAAGGATGCTGCCAGAGAAACCTTATTGACTAGCCTAGAGAAAGACCCAGGCCTCATACTCTCCTATGACCAATTCCTGGAGAGAATGAACTCTGCAACCACCCCTGCTGGAGCCAAGATCCAAGCTTATATAGGGCTCATCTGCCTGACCCAAAGAAGGGACAATCTGAAGACCTAAATACAACGGTTCCTACGCCTGGCAGAAGCTGCTGAGATTCATGACAATATATCAGGGTTGCATTTCAGAAATGATCTGAACCCACACCACGCCAATCTGATGAGACACCACCAATGCAACCTCCCCAAAGACGGGGTCCTGGCTATTGCCAGAGGCATGGACTTCATTCAACTGCAAGGTTACCACACTGGCCAGCCCCAGAACAACCAAACCCCTGGTGCTAGTAGGCCCTGTTTGAAAATGACCCCAGAAGAGTACCAACACCACATCAGAAGTGTATTATGCTTCTATTGCCACCAGAGTGGCCACCTATCTAAGGATTGCACTAGCCGCTCCAATGGAACTCAAGAAGCCATCATTTCAGCAATAAACAATGTTTACCAGTCTTATCCTATCATTGTCACTATTTTATGTTACCATGATCATGAGGCAAACAATGTAGCCCTCCTAGACAGTGGGGCAACCCTCAACTACATGTAACATAGTCTAGCTGAGAGACTGGGTGTACCAATCCAGGGAAACTCCCGACTGGTAAACTTGGGCAACAAGACAACAGACCTGTCCCATAAATTTGAAGAGTATTTCTCCCTGAAGTTAAATGGGAAACTTCTTCCCACCAGATTTTACATCATGGAGAAGCTTCCCAAACCTGTAGTTATAGGGTTTGAATGGTGGGTTAATCACCAATTGAACTTAGACTATAAGAACTATCAGATGACTGTCACTCATGAGAGCCAAATCTTAGAGGTTCCCTGCTTGAACCCTCAGCAGACCCCTGAGCTAAACAACATTGTCATGGAATCTTGCAAAGCTGAGATCCCAAAATTTTTGAAGCCTTGGGAGTCTGTCTTCTCAGAAGAAGAAGCCACCACCTTGCCTAAACACAGTCAGTTTGACCACGCCATTGACCTCCTCCCAGAAGCCCAACCAAAGCATGGATCAGTCTACAGTTGTAACATGAAGGAACAAGTTGCCTTAAGAGAGTACTTGGACAAGATGTTGAAGAAGGGATATATACACATCTCCAAATCCCCTTGTCCATCTTCTTTATTGTTTATTAAAAAGAAGGGTGGCAACCTACGTCCTTGCGTCAACTCCTAGGACCTAAACAGCATCACCGTAAAAAACAGATACCCTGTACCCAATGCTGAAGATCTCTCAGACCAGCTTTCAGGAGCCAACATCTTCTCAAAGTTTGATTTGAGGGATGCCTTTAACCAGATCCGGATCAGGCCTGGTGACAAATGGAAGACTGCCTTCAAGACTAGATAAGGCCTCTACAAATACTTGGTTATGCTATTTGGGTTGTGCAACTCACCCAGCACCTTTCAAACTATGGTGGAAGTGGTCTTGGGAGGACTCAAGGATCAGTGTTGTGTAGCCTACTTAGTTGAAACCCTCATCTACAGCTGCACCCCTGAAGAACATGTCAAACTCCTTCAAGCTGTCCTACAACACTTCAAGGAGTACAGAATCTTTGTTAAACTCCAGAAATGTGAGTTTTTCCAAGAAGAAGTAGAATTCTTGGGATACAATGTACTGAAAGGGGGTTTTGAAATGACACCTGATAAAATAGAGGATGTGACGTCATGGCCTGAACCTAAGAACTGCAAGGAGGTCAGAAGTTTCCTGGGCTTGGAAAACTTCTGCCAGGAATTTGTCCAAAATTTTTCTTCAATATGTTTGCCCTTGACCCGCCTTACCTCTGAGAAACACCCCTTTGTGTGGGATGATGTCTCCAAATCCACCTTTGAGTTGCTAAAAAATGACTTTGTTTCCGCCCCTGTCTTGGCAATGTCAGTTTACAATAAACCCTTCATTGTGGAGACAGATGCCTCCAACTTTGCATTGGGGTGTTGCTTCAGGAGGGGCATGATAGTAAGCTGCACCCTGTAGCTTACTACTCAAGGAAGTTCACTCTGCCTGAGTTGGACTACCCCATCTACAATAAAGAGATGCTTGCTATTATCCATTCCTTGAAAAATTGGAGAAGATACTTGTGTGACGCCAACCACCCAGTGAGAATCATGACCAATCACAAGAACCTGACATACTTCTTCAAACTGCAAAAACTAAATCAGCATCAAGCTAGATGGGACCTATTCCTAGCAGATTACAACTTATTGATCAGCTACAAAACTGGCAATATCAACATTGTACCTGATGCCCTAAGCCAAAGAGCAGACCTTTTTCCTAGCACCAAAGAGATTGAAGAATTTAACACTAAATCCTTGCTGTCCCCAAACATTATTGAGCCAATGCTCCTATTCCTGGGGCTAGCCAGTAGAAGAGAAAAAATCCAACTAGCTCAGACCGTAGACCAGCACTGCATCTTCATCATGGAAGACTTAAAGAAAGATATCAACAGTTGATGCTACCAAACAGGTTACTTCTTACATGAAAACACCCTACAGCTACACAGACGCACCTACATACCAGAAGGTCCACTACGCTTAGAGATACTGAAGAAATACCACAACTCCCCCATATCAGGACACCCTGAGCATACAAAGACTATCAAAGGAATCCAGAGAATCTACATGTGGTCCAGGATGAAGCCAGATATTGAAGGATACCTCAGCGGTTGCGAGACATGTGGACGTACCAAGCCTAAGCAAGGAAATCCAGAAGTATTACTACAACCCCTCCAGATTTCAGAAGGCCCTTGGAAGTCAGTATCCATGGGCTACATCGTGGATCTACCTAATTCAAAAGGATTCAATGCCATTTTTGTAATTGTTGACCGTTTCACCAAAATGGCTCACTTCATACCAACAACAACCAAAGTAACTGCAAAGGAAACATCCACTCTATTCAGGAACCAAGTATTCATGAACCACAGGCTCCCACAAGAAGTGGTCTCAGAAAGAGGCCCTCAATGAACCTCCAAGTTTTGGGCCCAAATCCTAAAGGACTTGGGAATAAAAATATTGCTGTCTACAGCATATCATCCTCAGAGAAACAGTAAGACCAAGAGAGTAAACTAGGTCCTCAAACATTACTTACAATGCTACGTAAGCTTGGAACAGAACAACTGGGTAACACACCTGCCAATGGCTCAGTTTGCATACAACAACCAATACCACAGCTTTATTCTGATGTCCCCCTTCAAAGCCAACTAAAGATTCAGCACCACATGGGATGCCCCTCCCACAGAGGAAGCAGACAACCCAGATGGACGTGATTGGGTCAGCAACATCCATGCGTGCCAAGAAGAATGTGAACAGAAGCTTAGAAGAGCAGTACAAGTATACAAGGACTTTGCCAACAAGAAACAAAGCCCTGGTCCCCCAATTAAAGTAGGAGGCCTTGTGTACCTCAGTGCAAAGAACATCAAAACCACTGCCCCATGTGCTAGCTTGAGTCCCCAACAAACATGTTCTTACAAGGTCTTATAGCATATTGGTGCCGTAGCGTACCAATTAGAACTGCCCCCCGGATGGAAGATTCATGATGTATTTCACTAATCCCTTTTATCAAAAAAAGGACTTTCTCTCCTGCACCAGATAGTGAGAACAGCTCCCCCTCTCATCAAAGTAAGAAGCTTCATAGAACATGAGGTCAAAGCCATCCTGGGACACAAACTCTGATACCAAAACCCCCATTTCCTTGTCAAATGAAAAGGGTACCCCAATGAAGAGAATACTTGAGAACCGGAATCCAACCTTGAGAACACTGCTACTCTGCTGAAGAAATACAAATCTTGGAATAAAGAGTTGTGCTCTGAAAGCTCAACTATGATAGGGGATGATGTCAGGGCCCAGAAAGCCCTGGAAAACCAGCTGGCCTTCTTAGAGATCAAACTACCCGCAGCCTGGAAACCTTCACCAACTGTCTCCCAGAGCAAGAAAACCCCCTTTCAATCAAAGAATGGCCCAGGATTCAAGAGGCACACAAGCCTCAAATCCCTGGCTTCAATTCCATTAACAATTTCAGCCCTCTTAATTATCAGGAAACAGTGCATTGGGGACACAATTGTTCAATCACGTGATCAGGCGCTTGAATGCTTGCAGGTTCTATAAATAGCAGTGGCACCTTGGCTTGCTGCAGCCCAATCAAGGTTCATGTTATACCAACAAATGAGCATTCACCTCCAGGCCTAAGTACACAAATTCCAGTCAAAATTGTAAGTTTAACTAAAATTGATGCCATCAGATCTCTGGTGGCACAAAAGGTCACAAAATTACCAGTAAGTATAATTAGTGAGGAGGAGAAGCCCTCCTTGCTGTTAACATCTTAAATAAAACGAGTTTATGCCCAGAAATCATTATCTTCTTGCAGGAGTTATCTATTTTTGCTCAAATTTAATTGTTCTGTTTGCATCTATTTGTGAATCCTCTACTCAATATAAACTTGCCTATCTGTACCCTACTGGCTATACTCCTGCTACCTCAGTCAATCTGCCCCGCGCTCTTGACTTGGATTATTTCCATCCCCATCATCTGGATCTCCCTCATAGTTATGCTAAAGAGACCATCCCACCTACTATGAAGGAGATTCCTATTACTCCCCCCTGCCCAACGCGCCTTCTGCTCAGGTTTCAGTAAGTTGGGGTTTGTTTATATCACAGTATTGGGGCTGGCCAACCAGGTTGTGCCCCATAATGGGAGTTGGTGTCCCCTAGGTACTGCAGTCAACTACCTAGTCAGAATTGTGCCAATTTTGTACATGGCCTTCCAGGCCCAGCCGGACTCTGGTATGGGCCGTGACAACCTTGCTCTCCTCTCCTGGCTTAGATCTCCCATCTA
>QTSX02004024.1:0-16926 GCA_014839935.2 Entomophthora muscae | reverse complement strand
GCCAACTGGTGGAAGTACTAGGCGCCACAGTGCTGCTTTTCAGTGGGTTAGATTTTGTCATTACAATTATAAATCTAATACTGATCCAAAATATCTTTTTTTAATTATCTTATTGAGACTAGTGCTTAGAAATATGATTAATAATTAGATTAGCATTTTGGGGATTCAAAAATGACAGCGCAGCGGCATTTGATGTAAAAGTAAAGCAGCACTTTGTCATCCAAAATATTTGCAAGGCAGCGCCTGGAGTTTTTTTGGGTGACACGGTGGCGCTTTATGTATGATAGAGACAGCGCAGCGGCGCATGGCATTGGGTATTCTGCAGTAATGATCCAAAATCTACTGCCAATTGAATATATATAAATTTTATATTATAAACTTATGACAATGAGGTTGCAGTGATTTCTATTCTGTGAGCTCCGTCATGATTGGCATCATTGATTTTATACTGCTAATTTATGGAGTTGGCTGCTGTAATCCTAATCCGTGGGCTCTGTCATAATTGGCATCATTGCTTGGTCAAAATTTCTAACATATCCCCCACTTGACCAAACACTACTTTCTTTCTTTCTTTTTTGTCAGAGGAATCCCAACTCCAGCAGCAACAGCAACAACAATATGCGCCAAGCCTACAAATAAAATGATGGGTTCAATGGACAAAGCGGAGCGGCGCACTTTTCAAAAAATGCCGCGCTCAGTTCATATTGGTTTCTTGATTTGACTTTGGGCCAGTGACTCTCAGTTTTGCAAACAGGATTGCACAACCACTGTGGCTGGCTCTGAGCGCAGTACTGCACCAAACTCTAGCGCTGGAGATTTCCCTGATGAGGACCCCATGTTTGAGGAGCCTCTTCCTATCAGCAGTGTGCCTCCCAGTGGCAATCCTTCTGGTGCTCAGCACCCCTTTCCTCAACGCCTTCCCTCTACTGGCGCACCTCCCCCTACCCCATCTGCCATGCTCTGCACCCGCCGCAACTCTGACAATGTGGTGGTGGACTACCCTGACCTTCTTAGCAAGTTTGGGATCTGCCACCATGAGGAGACAATGTACAGCTTTGTACAGGCACTATATTCTGACAAGGATGCAATGACCCCAATTCAGGCAGGGGAGTTATACCACAGCTGATACAATGCCTCCTGTTTGGCTGCTGAGGTGCGTCTAGGGCTGCAGTCAGCTACCTTGGCCCCCAGTGAGATTTCTGCGCAACATGCTCATACCATTGCCATCTGCAATGAGTATATTGATAAGGTGGCTTGGGTTTGGGCTCTTGAGCTTGCGGCAGATCTCAGCTTCCACCAGACCTTGGACTTGCCTGTCCAAGCCAACACCAACTGTTGCTTCTGCTGCCACATTCAAGGCATATCTTCAAGCCATTACCACTGGCAATGCTTCCCTTTACCTTCCTTTGGCTGCCACAACTTACCACTTTATGTGGTATCCTCCCAAGAGTTGCCAGCCTGGCCAGCCCAGGTACGCTGGACGTTGCTTGGAGCATTACCGCTCTCTGGCTTACCAGCTCTGTGTTCCCCTACCCCTATCCTATTCCTACATGGAAGATGCATTGATGGACTGCTTAATCATAGGTGCTGCATTCTCTGGTTGTGGTGGATGGGGCTGTTTGGTGCCAGTTATTCAGATCTGACTTCCCTTGTGCAACTGGTCTTCTATGTTGCGCAAGCCCAGTTGGCCTAGGCCCAAATGCTGGTGATCCTGGCTCACGTGCGTCAGCGCCTGGACAACACCTACTATACAATCCCCACCCATGAGCTCCCAGTGATCACTATTTAGCGCCCTGCCAAGCATCCCTGCTCTGCCAACCGTCAGGCCTCTCCTCCTGCTATGTCTTCCGCTCATCAGCGTAGAGGTGACCTCCAACACAAGGGATCAATACCAATGAGCCTGCCTTTTCCTTTTCTTGCAATAAACTTGCTTTTGCTTATCCTCTTTTTTATTGTTTCTATTATTTTTTAGTTCTTATTTTTATTATATTAAGGTTTTTAATTATTGTAGTTATCTTCTAAATCTAGTTCTTATAGAAAGATTATTGATTAGCGGAGTTTGTATGTTGGGGATTTAAATTTTGTGCCACCACAGCATAAAAGATGTTTGCAAGGCAGCACAGCAGCGCTTAAAGCTGGGTGGTTTTGCAGTTGAATTTGCGGATTTTTGGTAACCTTATTTTGATAACAGACTTTTTATTGTGATTCAAGATAGCGTTTTTGTTGTGCAGTTGTTTTGTGATGGCATATTTTAGGGTATTTATTAAGTGCTTTTATACATCAAAAAATCTTATTTGGATAACACTCTTTTTATTTTGATTTGAGATAGCGTTTTTGTGATGCAGTTTTTTGAGATGCTGTATTAGAAACCAATATGTAAAAAATAACTATTTAATAATTTTTATTACATTTTTTTTTATTTTGGTGATGTAAATTCTGACGCCATCTTGAAAATTTTTTCAAGATGGCGTCTTTTAAGATGGTGTTTTTTAGATGGCATATTGCACTACTGACTATCAGTTGACCATCTATTACGGGGATCAAACAATCCAGATCCTAAACAGAACACGGCTTGAACAAGCCTTGTGACTTAAGAGGAACAATCACTTAGATAAGCCCCATGACCTCCATGACGTACATGGACGGTATATGGCTTTCCATGATACTATATAGTATCCTATATTCATATCTAATAAAGTATCATTCTCTTCTTAATTTTCCCCTTTATCTTGTTTATTATACTTCCCAGAAGTATATTCACGGCAGTGGTAGCACAGGTAGGTTATCCATACCTACCCAACTCAAAGGAAAAATTCCTTCCAAGAAAAAGAGCCAACAAATGGCCCTCCCTACCGGCTGGAGAGACTACAAAGAAGGACAATACATCCCTGCAGGTTTTGTCATCTAAAACAACTTCTTTGTGCCTATCAAACAATACATCACTCTCAAAGCCCATAAACTTCTAAACCTGCCTCAAACTGCTACAGAACCACAATTGCCCAAAATACCTAATATTGTATTCCAACGCCTACACTCAGCAGAAATTGGGACCTTTGCAGGGTTACACCAGGAAAACGCCAGCCTCTGGATCACCAGAACACAAAGCAAGTTCACACAAGTGGGCTATTTCCTCAGACTCTGGGCCAGAAAAGTTGCCCTCTGTGTCACAGGAACTGCCTCTTGTTTTGTAAGTGAATGGCTCAACCAACACCTTGACCAAAATAAAAACTGGGACATGTTCAAAACTGCCTTCCTCAAAAAGTTTGCCATAAAAGATTCCAATGTGGTGATCATGAAAGAACTTAAAACTTTTGAAATGACAGGAACAATCAAGGATTAGATTGAAGTGTATGAAGGCCTACACAACCAAGCTCCCAGCATCATTAACTTTGACAAGCCAGGACCTCAATGGGACTTTTATAATGACCTCCTCACACTCATTAGACGTCAGCTTGGCATGACCTGCTGCAAGAATCTAAAAGATGTATTCTTGGAAGGAAAACACACAGCTCAGAAATCTG
Organism: Entomophthora muscae; assembly: GCA_014839935.2. NCBI lineage: Eukaryota > Fungi > Entomophthoromycota > Entomophthoromycetes > Entomophthorales > Entomophthoraceae > Entomophthora > Entomophthora muscae. Next base: position 13,405 of record QTSX02004024.1, on the reverse strand, counting down.
ACAACCTACACGCATCAAATAAGTAAAAGGAGAGTCTCACAACAAAGAAGGACCATCTCCCTAACAAGAAGACCAACCAGAGCAATAACCCTCAGCCTCAAAATGTGAACTGTACAGCACAGGATAACCAAGCAAGTACTGAAGACACCAACAAGGAGGGGAAAGCTCAGGGGAGTGCCTAGGAAAGCCGCCCTCCCCCAACTCACAGACTTGTATAGGGACCAGGACGTGGACTCAATTGCCATGATCCAAGTACCCTCCAGCAATCCTCTACTGTTTGCTGCCCAAACTGAAAATAAACTCCTCACTTATCCTTTCTGCTTTTGCAGATATCAGGGCACAGCATTATTTGATACTGGAGTAGATCAATCCCTTGTTGACAAAAAGTTTGCCAACCTCATGAAACTACCAACAGTCCAAAGCAACATCAAGAGAGTTATCCTGGCAGATAACAGAAGTACACCAGTCAACAGAGAAGCAAAACCTTTCAGTGCCCAGATCGGAGACATGCAAACTACACTTAGTGGTCATATCATACTGATTCCCAAATATGATGTTATAATTGGCCTGGATTGTATGAGAATAGACCAAACCTCCCATTGACTGGGATAGCGCTACCCTCACTCATATAACGTGGCAAAGTATACCACCATGTCTACCCAACTCACCTTGACACGCTTATGAGAGACCTTGTGTTTGTGAAAATTATGGAATCAGAAGAGGAAATTGACCCCAGCAAGATCAATTGGAACACCTGCATGTATAAAATTATCTATTTTAAGAATACAGAAACCAGACATGAATGTGACCCAATCCAATAATAGCTAGTCCTAGAATTCCCTTCAATTTGACAAGAAACGTTACCAGGGTTACCACCCAACTGTGGCATACAACACAAGATTGACCTCAAGGGAAGTGTACCAAAAGCACGACCTATCTATTGCCTCACACCTCAAGAAGAAAACACTCTGAAAGCCTATTTGGACAAAGCCCTTGAAAAAGGCCTCATTAGACACTCAAAATTGCCTTTTGGTGCCCCTGTCTTCTTTGTAACAAAGAAATACGGAGGACTCTGCCTAGTCACAGAATACAGAGTGCTTAACAAGGTCTTAATTAAGTACAGGTATTCCCTGCCCCTGATTGATGACCTTTTTGACACCTTGGGGGATCCCAAATATTCACAAAAATTGACTTGGCAGCAGGCTATCATCAAATTTGTGTGAAACCTGAAGATATACAAAATGATCACATTCAGAACCAACTACAGGTCCTTTGAATGTGTGGCTCTCAATTTCAGTATGAAGAATGCTCCCAGAACTTTTGTGACCTTCATGAACAAGGTATCCAAAGAAAATATTGGAAAACAAGCAATCATCTACCTGAACAACATAATCATCTACAGTCCAACCTTAAAGCAACACTGGAAAGATGTTTGCCTGGTTCTCTGCACCCTCAAAGAAAACCAACTCATTGCCAAACCTTCAAGGTGCAACTTCTTCCTGTCTGAACTTCCATTTCATTGGTCACATCATCAGCAAGGACAGAGTCAAACCAGACCCAGAAAAGATATGTTCCATAACCAAAGTTCCAGCTCCAAGGAATAAAAGTGAAGCTCTGTACCTTTGCTAGGCATAGATAGCCTATGTTAGAAGGTTTATCCCTGACTGGGGTGCTCTGACTGCCCCCATGTCAGCCATTACAGGCAAAACAACCATGTTTGTGTGGATACCACTAAGTGACCAACACTTCTGACAACTAAAAGATTGTATGGTCACACCCCTATCCTTCAATACCTAAATTGTGAAGGAGTATACAAGTTAGAAACCAATGCATCTGATTACGCCATAGGAGGGGTACTCTGTATCCAAACTGCAGAAAAAGGACTTCCTCTCTGTAGCATAAAAGTCAGGGAAACTATCTGATGGCAAAAAAGGATACCCAATACATGACAAGGAACTTGTAGCTATTGTGCACTGCCTCATGAAATGGCAATGCTATCTGGAAGGGGCCCAAACGTTCAAAGTTCTCATCAACCACAAGTTGCTAATATTCTTCAAAACACAACAACACCTGTCAAAGAAGACAAGCAAAATGGATGAGTCTTATACAGAGATACCCCATGTAAATTGAATAAAAGCCAGGCAAGGAAATGCTTACTGCAGATGCCCTATCAAGGCTATACAATAAACATGTTCTATGCACTGATGGTGACCCCAATTGGCCTATGTTAATCATGGGGAATCTCCAAGAGGGGTTCCCACCTGGCAAATCAATGGACATCCAAGAGAAGGTCATTAAGAACAAACATCTGTTCAAAAACGTATATGACACACTACACTAAATACTCCCAAATGGTGACACCGTACCCTACGTCCTGTCAACACAAAAGATTGACACAATCCTCCAGTATCACAGAGACCTGGGCCACACCCATAGCTGGAACTTGCAAAAATACCTCAAGACACACTACTGGTGGCCCAAAATGCTAGATGGTATCAAAGAAGTACTGGAACAATACAAAGTCTGTGATAAGTACTCCCAAACCAAGGCACCACCCAAATCAGTACTACCAGTATCAATCACACAACCCTTCAAGGTGTGGGCATTGGATATTGTGGGACCAATGCCTGGTAATTAAAAAGGCAAAAAGTACATCATAACAGCTATTGACTATGCAATCAGGTGGCATGTAGCACAAGCTACAAAATTTTACAAAGGCAATGATGTGAGACAATTTATTGGAAAAGAAATCATAGCCAAGTTTGAGAAAACCTGACCTCCTGATCATAAACAAATGCACCAAACTTAAAGCCATCAAAACCAATATCTACCTTGCCAAAAACAGAATAAGACCCCATCACAGCCATTCTGTATCATCCACAAGAAAATGTAAGAGTAGAAAAACTAAAAAGCTCACTAGTAGAAGCCCTCAGTAAGTTATCTGCTAACAATCCAAAAGCCTGGGTCAGTATGTTATCAACAGCACTCATGGTATACAGAACACAAACAACCGCAACACAGGCAAAAACCCATAACAACTTATCTATGGGCAAAATCCTGCCCTTGTTAGTACAACTGCAGGACCATAATCACCTCTACCTAAAAAGGTGCCAGACAACAGTGATCCTGATGTATAAAGTGCTAGAAAATACCAGGAAATCATGGAACAAAAAAGAATTGAGAGAGAGGCAATCCCACTACAACAAGAAAGATTCCAAGTTGGGGACAAAATCTGGGTTGTCAACCAGGATCAGCATAAGTTGGATCCAGGGCTATGGGGGCCAGGCATTGTCATGGAGATCAAGCCCAACAATACCTACCTCATCAAGGAAATCAGCGCTTGAACCAAACTAAAGTGCATGCATCATGAGTGCCTCTGCCTGTGCAAATCAAGAACAGCATAACCCAATTCCAGATCCCTGTTCCCAATGCCAAACTAGATCAGTACCAAGCAATTATCCCTAAAACTCTCAAGAAAATTCCCAAGGTTCCACCTTTCAGCCCTAGGGGGAGATGTTGCAACATCTTTGATTACTCCCTCTTGGGGAATCAACGCCCCAAGTAGTTCACCAAATGAGTCACTGAATGGCTCACCAAATAATAATTAAGCTGGTGGCACTACCATCATTTGGCTCATCTATTACAGGGGTGCAAACAATCCAGATCCTAAGTAGAACACAGACTTGAATAAGCCTTGTGACTTAAGAGAAACATTACTCAGATAAGCCCCATGACTTCCATGATGTACATGGACAGTATGTGGCTTTCCATGATACTATATATTATCCTATATTCATATCCAATAAAGTATCATTCTCTTCTTAAATTTTCCCCTTTATCTTATTTATTATACTTCTTAATAGGATCATACCCACCCCTATTCATTATGTGTGTGTATATACTTCTAAGGAGTTAGGTGGGTAATTGAGTATGCCTTTAGATGTGGCTTATTGGTGGTTCCTGCTTCCTTGTTTGATCAATCAAGTTGACTAGCGCTTTTGGCTGTATGTGCCAGGATAGCCAAATTGAGGGGGAAGGGGTCTTTTGCGCAGAACTTTGATGGGAGTTGACCCCACAGCTTTAACACCCCCTGCTGAGAGCCAGCCTCACTGATGGCTTATCAGCAGGGAGATTGTCTGGAGCTTGCGCTCTGTAATCTCCCAGCTGTTTCTGGGTTGCAGTTAGTGCAGCTTCTTGCTGCTTCTTTTGTGACTTGCAAAGTAAAGCTGGTGTTGATGTCAAGTATTGCACTACTTTTGTTTTCTCAACCCTTGGACTAGGTAAGTATTGTTAGCATTTACCTTCAACACAACAGCAAGAGCCACTTTTTTGGATGATAGTTTGCTCTTGTCAGTGTTGATCATCCCAGAACCTTTCACTTTCTTTGTGTATTTTCTTAAAGGGGATGCTGTGCTCTGTAGCCGCTTTTCTTCCCAAGCCTCTTGGTAAAAATTGGTGAGGTAGAAATATGGGATGCCTCTTTGTGGTGCCCTTGCTCCTAGAAAGTGGCCATATGGTGTTCTGGATTAAATACATGGACACACTAGATTGGGGTACAATTTTTCAAATGACAGTGCTTTACTTTCAGCACCTTGTACTTAGCTTAGAGTCCTGAAAACTCCTACAAAACCTTCCCCACTAGTATTTTGGCATCTACTCAATGAACCATTGTCTCTACCTGATTTGTTCCTTCTGACAGTGTATAGCTTCTGAAAGAGGGTTTCAAACTTCTTTTTTAGAAAGTTGCTTCCTCTGAAGATCAGGGAGTTTTCTGCCATCCTGATCTACTCATCAACAGAAGTTTGTCTCCTGGAAACCCTTATGTACTGTTGCCTATTGTTGAGTTGTGCTTTAATATTTGACATGGCAGAGAGCTCAGGTAAAAGTCATAAATATGTAAGACTTTAGGTTCTGGATTCAAGCCTGTCTGATCTGGGTATGAATAAAAGAATCTTCCTAGAAAATGAGAGATGAGGGCTGAAGGTTCAATGTTGAAATTAATGAGCAAAGAGAAAGATGATTTTATTGGAATGTGGGGCTCTTGGTTTTATACTAAAATGGCTGATCCTGATAGTCTTAGTGGAGAAACTCTAAGTGGTAGGAGGCTGGTAAGGATTGGGAAGTCTCAGGTATTAGTATTGGCCCATATTTAGGTAGGGAGAACACCTCAGGACAAAAGCAAAAGGGATAGCTTTTGCATAGGCTGAATTGCAAACTATTATTCACAAGGTCAATTGAAACCCCTAAAGAGTTTGAATTCACAACAATACTATTATACTTGGTACATGGCATTTAGGATGCGTGAAAGTGTAGACAGTCACTTTGATTAAGAGGTAGTACACAGAGAGCCTTGTGTGCTACCTTGTTTTAAGTATACCATGGGGAGCTTTAAAAAATTAATCTTGAAGGATGATGATATTTTATTTAAAAATTGAGGTAATATATAAGCTCAAGATGGTCAGATCTTATGTGATGCTTGGTGATAAGGAATAGTTAATGTTTAGTAGTGGATATTATTTGTTAATGATTGTTTTGAAAGAGCAAGGGTATCTTTAGTAACTTCCATACGTTACGGGAAGAGGAGGTTGATTAATGTATATTCTGGGTAGCAAGCCAATCATGTTCTGGACTAGAATGTGGTCAAGGATATTTGTCGTGGCAGCATTGCATGTGTGGCTAAAGAGAACATATGAAGCCAAGTGATAATTGTATTACACTGGATGTTTGATTGAGATATTCCAGAAGTGTTGTACTAAACATTCATGTTGGCTAAGGTTACTTAAGTGGGTTGGGGATATGTTCGGTTTGTATGGCTTATTATAGGCAAGTGGGCGGGAGGGTTGAATTTACTTTTGGTGAGAAGTGCGCTTATAGCGCATTTATTTATCGATTCTAAGAGGGGTAGTGTTGGATCAAGTCTATATTTCAATACGGTCCATGTTGGTATCAATGTTACACGCTGACCAGCAGCAGCCAATCATACTTGTTACTGGATCGGTGATTTGGTTTAGTTTATAAGCCGATTAGTTTTAAAGGGGGATGCTTGGTTTAGCCAAGGATCCAGTACAGATAATAAGGGGGTTGTACGGTGACGTCAGTTAAACCAATTTGACCTCAAATGGTTGGATTTTCAAATGGGGATGCCCCACAAGCTATCGGGGATCACTAGAACGGTATCCCTTAGCGGGGAGCTAACCAGGAGTCGCTAATTGGGTACCCTTTATTTATTGCAGTTAAAGTAGGAATGATATGAGGAGAGTGACATAGCATTAAATTTTTTAAATTAATTCATGTTTCCTTAGCTCTCTTAGTAGAAAGAGGGTATAAATAGGAGGTATTGAAAGAAGGAAAGGATTAGAAATGAAGCATTCTATTTTAGCCATCATTGCCATCAACGCTGTATGTGGTAAGAAGGGGCCATTCGGCGATATGTTTGGTGGAGTTGGCGGGATTCTGGGTATGAACAGGGGTCTGGATGCTGAAACTGATGCCCAAACTACCGCCGATTCCCAAGTTGAGGAAGATGATATGCCTGCCGCACCAAGCAACTTGGAAGAATTCCCAGCTATACAGGACGACACATCTTCCATGGATGATTCCTCAAAGAACGAACAAGAAAGCGCTCCCTTGGAGGAATCCCCACAGATCCAGGATGGCGACATGCAAGCATCTCCTGATATGGAGGAAGAAGTGGAAGACTTCCCAGGTCTTCGTGACAGCACCATGACTAAAGAGACTAAATTTAAGGGAGGAAAGAATGGACGCCTTCCCCCCGCTAGAAACTCAAGAATGCAAGCAAAGAGACCTTCTCGTGAATCTCGCGAGTCTGAATCATCCGCAAGCGAAAGTTCCGAAGAGGAGTCCGAGAGCTCCGATGAAGAAGAACCCACAAGACCCATGCGTGGAATGAAGGCTCGTCGCCCTGCTTACAACAGCCCCAGAATGAAGAACATGTATGCTAGCAAACCCATCCAAGATGCTCGCATGTCTGACGAATCTGCCAGCGAGAGCTCTGAAGGATATGAAAGCTCAGATGAAGAACCTTCAAGACCCATGCGTGGAATGAAGGCTCGTCGCCCAGCTTACAACAGCCCTGGAATGAAGAACATGCGTGCTAGCAAACCTGCCCGTGACGCTCGCATGGCTGAGGAATCTGCCAGTGAAAGCTCTGAAGGATCCGAGTTATCCGAAAGCTCAGATGAAGAACCTTCAAGACCCATGCGTGGAATGAAGGGATCCCGCATTGGTGCCTATGGTAGTGGGCCTAAACAGGGAAGCCGTGTGTATCGCCGAAGCGATGAGGCTGATGGCAAACGGAGCCGTCCGAACTGGGGCGAGCCTAGGTCTGACCGTGAGTGCTGCCCATGCATGTACAATGTTCGCGGCAATAGTGGTAGAATGAGTGAAACTCTCTATCGCCGCTCATCCCGTACCCCTTCCCGCACCAATTCCCGCCGTGCCCGCAAAGCTCTTCTGCGAAGAAGCACCCAAGGCCGCACCAGAAGCTCTGATGCAGGCAAGCGCAATGGGGAAAGCTGCGGTGAGTACAACTACGACTACTAGAGGTTCCCGATACATTTTTAAACCAGGCATAATGTCACCAATTCAAGGGGATGTATCCCCATCATCTATAACCAAGTGTTTTTCTAGGTAAATTATTAGCATAAATAAACATTTAATATCCAATTAAAGACTATATTCATACCATTTAACCAAGTGGGTGAAATATTTTAGGTTAACACATCAGCCTATTTTAAAGAGGGGATTGCCCCATCCAGAAACAGTATCTCAAATTTCTGGCTTAAATGTGCTGGTTAGCTTTAAGCATAAATCAAACCCCAAAAAAGCTTTATATATATGCCCAGACTTAAAGCCCTGTGATTCCAAATCCGATATAAGAAAGGGTCAGTTAATGGCAACTATATTGTGCAAAGCTCTAAATCCAACCTATCAGAAACCTTGAATTTTTTTATAATGAATCTATACTATATTCAACATTTATATATTAACTAAAGTAAAAATATCTATCCAAAAAAGATTAATTGATTGATAATAAGAGTTAGGCTTTGGCACCTGTGTTAGATCCAGGACATTACAATCCCACTTACCTTTGTTGTTGCCTTTGAGACTCCTATCATCTGTGGATCTCTGCTGCAAAGCTTTGGTGAGCTTTGTCGGAAATTGCGCCATTAATGCTATTTTGATCTGGCCTTTGAATAGTGATAAGTGCAAAGATTTGGTTGGTTTTGCTTTAAATTTTGGGAATTCCTCACCTTCCGCAAATGGGTCTGGTTCAATATCCACCCATTCCGGATTACCATACCTGCCCTTGACTGATCCTGGTATGACCTCATCCCAACGTAATCCCTTCTGCCACTCTGTCTACCTAATGAGTGATCATTGACCCTTGTCTACTATTTAAGTAGAATCATTTCTCCTAATAAAGATAAGTTTATCCACATTTGTGTTGGCTTTAGTATTTTTCAAGCTTTTTCCTTTCCTTTTTGCCAACAGGACTTCCTCATCTTGTCTTCCAGAAAATTAAGGTATGTGCTCTTAATTTTGCCCTGAAGGCTAACCCAAGGCTAGCTTTGAACCTCAAATCTTTTGTTATAAAAATTTCCTGCTGTGTTCTCCTGGATGTTGTCCCCAGGAGCCAAACATGACAAGTTTTGACTCTAAGTTGACTAAATTTTGACTCAGCTCTTTGTTTTCTTCTCTCTATCTCACCAACACCTCCACACTTTTGGATTATCTTATTCTGATTTCTTCCATTCTCCTGTCCAAAGTATTCTTCATTTGTCCCAAAATTATGTCAAAACCATATAATGAATTCAGAAAGTCCCAGGCAAGCACCATATTTTCAAGCACAGGGGTATCTTCTTTAGAAGTACAGCTGACATAGAACCTCTCAAAGACAGCCTGTATTTCAACCAAAGGATCACTAGAAAACGCTTTTGTTATCATCATATCTTTCCACAATCCCCCATGAGACCCTCAGGAATTTCTTTCTGCAACACAATAATGCCACCACAAGAGATACCAAACCTAGCCTTTTTAAACTTAAGGGGAGAAGGCATGTAGGAAACTACAAAAGAATTGAGGGGAAAGCAACCATTCTCAGAAAGCTTATTTTATTTGATTCATTATTTTTTATTCATATATCATTTGGGAATATTTAGCATAAACCCTCTCCCATTTGGAAGTACTACCTGAATCTTTCAAACCCCATTGTTGGTAACCTTATTGATGAACACTGATCCCAATTCAATGGGACATATTTATTCTTGAGCCTACACAAGCATGGTTGAACCTTGTCCTGAACAATCTTAATTCATTCCCTGGAAATTATTTTCATAGCTTGAAGTATTTTCTACCTCTTTTTCTATAGTAAGCTGCAGTTATTCTATGATCCCAGCTGCCCAAAGTTTCTACCAGGAACAAGATAATCAAACCTAGAGATAACATCTCTCTATCCTATCAAATCATATTATTAAGCCCTATGCTGAACAATACTTTCACCACATTAAATAGTCTAATCATCTTAACCCTGTACCCCATCTTGAAACTATCAAGATATTTTGATCCCTGGAATCAGCTTCCAATTAATTCTATTCTTGGGCTTTGATTAACCTTTCTGGTTAATTAGATGATTCACATGATACCAAGCCTCTAAGGCTGGTTTGATCAGTGCTGCCTTAACCCAATTGATCAGTTTGGCTGAATTGATCCTGGGGGTTAACAACTTTACTCATACAGATATTGGGGATTCCTAGGATCCTTGTCCAGGAAATTTTTACAGTCTATCTATATGGATAATAAGATCCAATATATGAGTTTTTTAATGTATAAGTAATCTTATTATAAATCACTCATGTTGGCTATTGTACGTCACATCTCTAGAAGCTTTAACAAGTTCCTTAAGATAGTCAAGGAGACCCTCTTTGAAGTAACCAACTAAAGCCTCTTTAGCAACACTTACTAACCTAAACCACTGGCCAGTATGCTTGGAAACATAACCCATGCTCTTGAGACCCTGAGGAGAAATATGATCCCTGTGTGCATGCTGTCACTTCACCTTGGCAAGAATGAAGTTGAACCTGGGCCGTTTAAATCAAGCATGGGAAAAGTTGGCTATGCCATCCTTCAAGTGAAGGGCTGATCAGGGTAACCCTTTTCTAATCATTTTGAACCTTTTTCAATGAATTGAATCTATACCTCTTTATATGTACTTCTTCTTCTCCAAAATACCCTACCCACAGGCTCTCAAAGAGCTGAATAGATGGAGAGAAGGCTGCTTGATCATCAATAATAAGCTTTTCTTTGAGCCCCACCTCATCAAATTAATCAAGCACCCTATTCCAACCATGCCCAAGGCTGCAAAACAGGTAAAGACAGGCTTGACCTCCTTGATACAATGTTTTAATACAATATTGCTGAGGCCTGGATTTTTTTGGCTGGGCTGATCTTGCCAGTCATGGGAGGGTCATATTTCTGGGCAGTATCAAGTACATTGATTGCAGCACTGGCCTGTTCAGCCCCAAAGTCAACCCCTGGCAGTAAATGTCAGGGCCACATCTATTAAGCCTTCTTTGACGTGATGGGTTGGTCTAAAAGTGGCTGCTTGGAAAGAACCTTCTTTTTATGGTACCACTCCTCTTTTGGCGCCTCATTGTGGATACTAAGTTTGGTGCCAAGCCTATCCTTGAATATAGTCAAGAGCAGCTGTGATGAATTTACTTCCATGTCAGTTGGCTTATTGGCAGCTGGCTATTAATTAAAGTGAGAATTTGGGGGTTCAGAAAATTGACCCCTTAAAAATCATTCCCTTTTTATTAGCTGTACTTATGTACCAACTAATTTTTTTGATAAAAAGGCAAATCAAAACTATATAAAGTACTAAAAATACCACATAGATATCAGAATACAATGAATATACATCAGAAATAATAAAAACGGGGGTAAATAAACAATTTTCTCCAACCCATTTACCAAACCACACCTCTTTGTTGCAACAGGTTCAACACCTCACCTGGAAACAGATCTTAAAATACACAGGGGCACTTGATTAGTTCCCTGTGCCATATCTAACATCATTTCACATCCCACCTTGAACATCAATACAGGGCAATACTTCCTAGTACTCAGAAAAGCCAATTCCAGAAATTACCCTCAAAAAATTATTTGAAACCCAGACTATATATGGATTCTGCCACCATGCCACCCCTTGTGGCTGAGTGACATCTCTTTACCATATAAAAACTTTCATATAATCAATAAAGACATTAAATTATCTTAAATATCTTTCATTTTCCTTGGACTGTTGTCTTCCACCTTCAAATAACAAACTCCAATTGTTCAGTTACAACACCTGGATCTTCATTAACCCTGTATCTGAGATCCTGATTCCAAGGAGCAAGCAGGAAGAGATATGTCAACCTAGAAGCAGATACACTCCCAGTTGATGATCTCTCTAAGTCTTCCCTTCTCCCATGGTACATGACTAATGATCCTAATACCCACACTCATCTTATCCTTCACTTATTCTAGAATATTTCTGAAAACTTTGATTATGAAGACTCTGATACTGACAGGAATGATGCCTTTGATTAAACTGTTCTTTCTGTGCCAGAAACCATAGCTGCCCCTTATAATTACTCTCTAGTGATGAGAAGCGCCTTTTGAGGAAGCTTCAAATATGGAATTGAGAAAAAGAGAAGTATATTTTATTGGATAAAACTTTAGACTTATATAGCTTTAGCTGTGGCAGAGATTTAGTTGGATTGAACCTAGGGGCTGGTCATGTGTGGGATGGGTTCAAGTCACTGGATACTTGGACAGTCATGTGATATTGCTTGGTTGCCATTTTCAGTATGTCAAACTGTATATTGGGAGAGCACCAAATTGGGCAATGACTGGATGTTAAGTGGGTTGACAGTAGCCACAATACTTGTAAATCCAAATCCTTGACACCCCCCTTAAGGGGTTACTCTGGTACACCAGGAGGAGGCTTTGTCTTGACAGCTGTTGCATGATGTTCCTGGAGTTGTTTGCTAGTTGGTACCAGTCAGTTTAAGTGTTCTCCTTTGCTAAGGCAGAGGCAAGCTCTGCGGTATTTCTTGACAACAGGGTCTTTGGCACCTTGGAATTTCACTATATAGGTGTTTCTTTCTGGTCTGTCCTTGATGATTATTCCTGGTCCCCTGTGTACTGAGTTTAGCCTCTTTCTGTTCCTTGCTAGGACCCAGACAGGGGGTTGATTGGAAGTGGTTCCTGTGAAGAGGTTACCTTTTGTGCTTTGAGCCTTTTGGTTTCTGCTATTTTAGCTTTGAAGATTATGTGTTGTAGAGCTGGTGCTTGTTCTACTGTGGGAGGTTTTCCCAGGGGGATATTCACATATGCTTTTTTATTGCGGGTGACTATATACTGGTTTGTATCTGTATGTTAGTTAAACAGTGAGTAGCCTGTCCCTTGATTGGTGTGTACCCGCAATACTAATAATGCATGTTTCACATATAGTGGCCATGTGTCCTTGGCTTTTCCATCCATTGTTTTTTCAAGGGTTCTGATAAGGCTGCCATTTAGGCGTTTAACTCTGCTGTTGGCCTGTGGCCTGTAGGGCAAGGTTGTAGAATGTTTGATTTTTTTTGGATTTTAAATTGTTGTTTACTACATGACCTGATAACTCTGTTGCTCCATCAGTTATGATGTAGTCTGGAATGCCGTAGTCAGCTATGATTGCTTTGTTAATGAATCAGTTTATGGTTTCTGCTTTGTGGTCCTTTGTTGCCCAGAAGATGGGCCAGTGTGTACCAAATTCAATGGCTACAAATAGAAACATTAGTTTGTCTTAGTTTCTGGGAAGGGGCCCACTACATCCAGTCCCTAAACCTTGAATGGTTCAGGGTCAGGTACTGGGTTGATTGTTGGCTGTGGGGCTTTTGTGCTGGTGTATTTCTTGCACACTGTGCACCTTTTCAGAACATCAACTATATCCTGTTTGAGGTTGGGCCATCATACTATCTCTTTTAGTGTGAGGTATAGGTTGTTAGACTTTGTATGGCCTAGTAGGTGGTGATGTCTTAATATGGTGTTGACTCTTTGTGCAAGTGGGATGTACATGACATGTTTGTCATTAATAATTTGGTATAAAGTGCCATTTGATACATGGAAATACTTTTTGTTCCTTACTTTCAAAACTGCAGGCTTGATCTGCCAGCAAGGTTCCAACCAAGCAGGTTTGTGACCCGCAATCCAATTATCCGGTCACTCAAAGCCAGACTAGGAAGTCAACTCAATTTCCAAATTCAACAACATGAACAGATGATGATCCTTTACGGTGGATACCTTGTTTTGGCGCTTGACTCATTATCAGGATCAAGCCACCCCCTTCTTCCATCCAGCC
>QTSX02004023.1:0-17017 GCA_014839935.2 Entomophthora muscae | reverse complement strand
GTGATTTATAATTTTTACTTGGGAGGGAGGTGGCGCTCGATCAGGTCAAAAAGATCGCTCCTCTACTTAAAGCATCCAATCGTTACTTGCCAGAAGGGGGCTTATAATTCGATCAAAAAGCGAGGTACTGATGATTTCATAGACCAACAAAGTAACCTTCGTGAATAGCAGAAATTCGGATGCGATATAAATGGGGGTTGATCCTCAATGGATGGAGTGCTGTTAATTAGCAGAACTAAAGGCAAGCCGATATGTATTTAGGCATATTTATTGGGAGAAGCATACTAAACAAGATTAGAAGAGGTACGATTCAGGAAACCAATGTGATTTTTGGATAAATCCAACCAAGCTAGGGGCCCAGCCAATGATGCTGGAAAAGCAGACAAGTATGGGTAGGACTGCTTTGGCCAAGCCTCTGCCAATTTCTGACTGGATGATTCGTTCAAATATTTATTTTATAACCTATTTAAATCATTGAAATTCCGTTCTGAAGGAAGCGGCCCAAAGCCGGAAGCTAGCCGGTGTTGAGTCGAAGCATCACTAGAGACACGTAAGTGGCACAAAGCGAAAGTAGCCAATTTAACCAGCAGTCCAGCAACCAGAGCGTTTACTTTGTAAATACATTTCAAAAAAGCTCCCTACCGCCAAAGAGGCCATAACCAATTTCGCAAGGACTTTTTTCAGGTTTTTTTACAAAGAGAGATTAAATATCAACCTGGTAGGTGCCTAAAATGTTTATTTTCGAAGTTTGTTAAAATTTAAAAGACAATTTTTAATTTTTATTTCAAAATTATCGCAGATCTTAACCGTTCACGTTAGTTTTTAAATGGAGGAGGATAACCCTACTTCATCCATGCCTCCCCAAGAGGGAGGCGATAATCGTGAAGCTAGCCAGCCAGGGTTCTCCTCAGCTGCAGTTGCTTCTTTCGACCCCAAGCTAATGGTAGATTTTGTCACGCAACTTCTCCCTCTTACTTTGGGTGCTTCTGCCGAAGACATCCAAACTTCGCTGCTACAAAACGACGAAACCTTTGAAACTTGTGGAAAGTTCGCTTCCGACCCCCAAGTTCCAGTACTATATGCTCAAAAAGAGAAAACTTCGCTTGAACCAAGTGGTGAGTTGTAAAGTTTTAAGATCGAACTAACTTTTTTCAGAGGAAAGTAATGACTTCATATATTCCGTCAAGACCGAAATATCATATCAACCTACAGTTGTTGGATCATTAGCGTTGATCAAAAGAAACCTGATTCTTGATGGTTCTCGGTCTCTTCAAAGCCAGATCCAGCTGATCAATCTCCCTGGGCCTGCGTCGGATTCAGCTTCCCCTTACGAAGCACTTCATGCCGTTATTCACCATGCAGTCAGCCCATATTTCAATGCTTTTACAAGCTCCAAGGGCCCACCCACCAATGAAGGTTTCAGTAACAAGCGCGATGACAGCCTTCTCAGCCTTGGTATCCCGGCGGCAAAGAAGAAGTTTGCTGAGTTGGAACTTTCGCTGCTACACTTGCAACAAAGTGTGGAGATTCCTGAGATCTCTCTTATGATTCATCCCATTGTTCAAAAGGCGGTTGATGATTGCCGTGCAAGTTCCAAGCGGCCTACAGTCGATGCGATCGATAGCAAGATGCTTCAGGACAGTAGTTTCCTTAATCGGCTTCAAGGAGATGTCAACCGATGGATCAAAGAGATCCAAAAGGTTACCAAGCTGAACAGAGATCCCTCAACTGGGTCAGCTCTCCAGGAGATCAACTTCTGGCTGAGTATGGAGCGTGCCCTTGAAAAGATCGACCATCAACTCCACAGCGATGAGATCGTCCTCTCTTTGGACATCCTTAAGCATGCCAAACGCTTCCACGCAACTGTCAGTTTCCACGCTGACACTGGCCATCAGGAGGCTTCTGAGAGGGTCTCCAAATACAACCAAGTCATGAAAGATTTCCCCATCAGTGATTTGCTCTCCGCCTCTGATGCCGATCGCTTAACAGACGCTCTGGTCCAGGTGCACGCACATCTCCACAAGAAGCTTAAGAACTCTCCCTACCCGGTCCGCCGGTCTATCCAGTTCGTTGAGGCCATCAGCCGTGATTTGACAGAGCAGCTCCTTAAGATCTTGAGCACCCGCCGTCTCATGTACATCGATTATAGTGACTTTGATCACATCATGCGCAGCGTTACTAGGCTGTTTAGCACTTGGGAAGATCTCGCTCGGGAGTTCACGACTTTGGCACGCGACCTCACCCGGAAGCGGGGCGAAAAGTTCTTTTACCTTAAGCTCGAGTCGGCCCATGTCAAGCTCCAAGAGCGCATTGATTTCATCCAGCTGTTCCGTAAGCAGCACGACCAGCTTCAGACGACCATCGTTAAAGTCATGGCGCGCCCTTCAGCTGCCAAAAAGACAATCGGTGGCAACGACGAGGTTACAGCCAGCGACATGAATGCTGTCGAGGAGGTTAAGCATGCCTATGAGAATGTCAAGCACATTGATGTGTTGGATATCTCCACTGAGGGCACTGAGGTGTGGGTAGCCGCCGAGGCCGCCTATAATGAGCGAGTATCACGTGTCGAGAACCAGATCATTATCAAACTTCGTGATCGCCTTGGTGCAGCCAAAAACGCCAACGAGATGTTCCGAGTCTTCTCCAAGTTCAATGCTCTCTTTGTGCGGCCCAAGATCCGTGGCGCCATCCAAGAGTATCAGACACAGCTCATCGAAAGCGTCAAGAAGGATATCCAAGGTCTCTACGATAAATTCAAGGTCCAATACCGCAACTCACAAGCCCACCAGATGAGTCAGCTGCGCGATATCCCTCCTGTTTCTGGCACCATCATCTGGGTCAAACAGATTGAGCGCCAGCTTTCCATGTACATGAAGCGTGTCGAGGACGTCCTTGGCAAGGGCTGGGAGATGTACGCTGATGGCCAAAAGCTGGAAGCGGAAAGCAACAGCTTCCGCAAGAAGCTGGATACCCGTCACATCTTCACTCTATGGGCTGAGGAGATCGGTACTCGTGACCACAAGATTGCTGGAAATATCTTTTCTGTAACTCGTAGTCGCGCCCAGAATAACCAGTACCGCTTAGGCATCAACTTTGACAGTCAAATCATTACGCTGTTTAAGGAAGTGCGCAACTTGCTATGGTTAGGGTTTCAAGTCCCCCACACCATTCGCAACTTGGCCAAGGATGTCAAGCGGCTCTACCCTTATGCTGTGAGTCTAATCGAGACCGTCCGTACCTACGCTCAGGTGGTCGACCAAGTCCAAGCCCATCCTGAAGTTGCCATGCTGGTAGCTGGGTACTATAAGGATGCCCAGGAGCTCATCACTCGCGGCATCGCCCTGCGCTGGGACTATCTTGTCAGCCAGTACGATAGCCGTGTCGCTTTCACTGGCGGAGAGCTTGCACTCTCAGAGTCACGCCATCTCGATTTCATCCACGACTTCTCCACGCTTGTCGCTTCCTTCCAATCCAAGTTGGATGCAGTGCTCCGTGTAAACAATGAGATCCAAGTTATCCTCAAAGCCTTGCAAACTTGTGCCTTTGAGCGGGATGAGCTGGCACATAATCTGGTGCTGATCCAAAAGCACATTGATCAGCTCAACTTTGAATCGTATTCCAACCTTGACCAATGGGTAATATACCTTGATTCCCAGGTCCAGGGTGTCCTGAAGATCAGGCTTCAACGCGCTCTCAAGGCTTGGGTCGATGCTTTCCTGAACGCCACCGAAGATAAGCCTGCCATGGCTGAAACCAAAGTTGTCAAGAAGGCTCGCCGTCGCGTGGGCGAGAAGCAGGTGCAGTTCGATGATCAAGCGGAAGAGGAGAAGCTCTATCGCCCTACCCTTCAAGTCTTGGTTTATGAAATCCTTATCCGCAACCAGGTCATGTATCTAGACCCTCCCATCGAGCAAGCACGCGCAAGCTGGTACCGTCAGCTCCACGAGTGGCTCGCCACTGTCTGCGCCCTGCCCAAGCTTCAAAGCTCGCGTTACGAATTAGGCCTAGAGTCCCAAGATGAAGATCCACGTGAGCTTACCTACATGTCCATCTTGACTACTCTGGATGACGATTCTCTTTATGGCGCGTACGAGAAGATTGAGGCCAAGATCAAAGAAGTGACAGACTATGTCAACATCTGGCTCCAATATCAGTCTCTGTGGGACCTTGAACCCGAGCTCATCTACAACCAGCTGGGCGAGGACCTGCACAAGTGGCAGCAGATCCTGACTGAAATCAAACGTGCCCGCTCCACCTTTGACAACTCCGAGTCTGAGAAGCACTTGGCCCAATCATCGTAGACTACGAAAACGTCCAGAGCAAAGTCAACTCCAAGTATGATGCCTGGCAGAAGGAAATTCTGCGTGAGTTTGGTGCCGTTAGGCAACTCCATGCGAGAGTTCAACGTCGCCGTCTCCAAGTCCCGCGTGAGCTGGAACATTTCTCCCTCGAAACCAACTCTACAACAGAGATCGTTACCTTCATCACGTTCGTCCAGGATCTGAAGCAAAGGTTGAACGCTGGACACGCGACATTGATCTGTTCCGCCACGGCCAAAAAACCCTGGAACGCCAGCGGTATCAGTTTGCTGCTGGATCGGGTGTATGTTGACCAAGTTGAGGGCGAATGGAGTGCCTTCAACGAGATCCTGAATCTGAAGAACAACCTATTCAAGAGCAGTTGGCTGGTCTCCAGATGAAGATCGTCGAGCAGGACCGTATAGTTGAGGCAAAATCACCGAATTGCTCAAAGGAATGGGTCAAGGGGATTAGCCGATCCAAGGCAACCTCAAGCCTCGACATTGCCACCAATACACTAAACATCTTCGAGGGTCGTCTCAATCGCCTCAAACACGACTATGACCAGGTGTGTGGAGCCAGGCGGCTCTCAGCTTGGATGTCACTAAAGATGATCGGTTAAGCCCCGTCCTGGAAGAGATGCGCGACCTCAAGTTCGGTGTGGCAGGCCTTGGCTGGCATCTGGAGCTCATCAACGAGCTTCGTGAGACGACTTGGGCTTCTGTCGTTCCACACAAGATCCGCCAGCACATTGACAAGTTCATCCAGGATACCCAAGAGTTTCCTGCTCGCATGCGTCATCAGCCTACGAGTACGTCCGCCAAATGCTATACGGCTACCTGGACATCAACCCATACTTCTGGGTGAACTCAAGTCGGAAGCCTCTCCGCGAACGCCATTGGAAACAACTTTTCAAGAGATTGCGTTGTGAGGGGCGCTTAAGTGCTTTCGGAGATGACACTAGGGCATATCTGGGACTTGGATCTCCAAGCCAACGAGGTTCCCGTGCGTGAAGTGATTGTCATGGCATCAGGGTGAAATGGCACTCGAAGAGTTCCTGCGTCACATGCGTGAGACTTGGACCAACTATTCGTTGGAGCTGGTCAACTATCAAAAACAAATGCCGGGTTTATCAAAGGCTGGGATGAGATGATGACCAAATGCGCCCGAGAATCTCAATTCCCTCACTGCCATGAAGATGTCCCCTTACTACAAGGTGTTCGAGGAGGAAGCAGCAGCATGGGAAGATAAACTCAACCGTATCCATGTGCTCTTCTTTGATGTTTGATCGACGTTCAGCGCCAGTGGTCTACCTGAGGGGTATATTTTCAGGCAGTGCCGATATCAAGCATCTACTGCCTGTTGAAACCACCCGCTTCCAAAACATCAATACCGAGTTCCTTACTGCCATGAAAAAGGTCTACAAATCGCCCTTTGTTCTTGGATGTGCCCAACCTGCCTGGCATCCAAAGTCACTGGAGCGCCTCAAGGATCTGCTTGGTAAAATCCAGGAAGGCCCTTGGCGAGCATTTGAAAAAGGAGCGGTCTCTCTTTCCCACGCTTCTATTTCGTTGGGGACGAAGATTCTTAGAAATCATTGGTAACTCAAAGGATGTGTTCCGCATCCAGAAACACTTCAAAGAAGATGTTTGCTGGTATCTCCAACATCCCTCCCTAGCAACGACAACACCGTTATCACTGGTATGGCATCCAAGGATGGCGAAGAGGTCCTTTCAAGCATCCCATCTCCATCAAGGAGAACCTCGTATCAATGACTGGGTTAACTATGATCGAGAAAGAGATGAAGGTGTCCTGGCGCTGCTCCTCACCGAAGCTACCGTTCAGCTGCACCATCTACCTTGGCTCTGACTCTGATAGCACTGCCTTCCTCAGCTGGATCAAACGTTCCCTGCCCAGCTTGTTGTTCTATCTGCCTGGCTCTATGCGACTCAGACCATCGAAGAGGCATTGGCGCAGGTTTGAAGGTACTCGGCCATTTCCGACAAGCCTTCCTCTCTGGTCGAACGTGGCCTCATTGCTGCTTGCCGACGCTGTCCTGACGGATCTCGAAGTCACCCAGCGCTGCAAGTGCGAGCATCTCATCACGGAGCTTGTACATCAAAGGGACGTTATTCGTCTTTTGATCAAGCACCGTGTAAGCTCTTCCAAAGATTTCAAGTGGCTCATCAGATGCGCACTACTTCAACCCTTACTGCTTCTGATCCACTAGAGTGTCTGATCATCAAGATGGCCATCAAGCTTCATTCGCTTACGGCTACGCAATATCTTGGTGTGCCTGATCGTCTGGTCCAAACTCCCCTCACCGATAGGTGCTACTAACCTCACTCAAGCGCTCGAGAGCAGACTGGTGGATCGCCCTTTGGACCAGCTGGTACCGGCAAGACAGAATCTGTCAAGGCTTTGGGGGGGGGTTCAACTTGGACGCTTTGTACTGGTGTTCTGCTGCGATGAGAAGTTTGGGATTCTGCGGCCAGCGGGCCGACCTTGTTGGTCTGTGCCAGGTTGGCGCGTGGGGGTGTTTTGATGAGTTCAATCGTCTGGAAGAGAAGATCCTCAGTGCCGTCTCCCAGCAGATCCAAACCATCCAGCTTGGGCTCAAGTGCTACAGACCAATGCCAACCAAACCATTGAGCTTGTCGGCAAGAACGTCAAGATCCACCGCGATACCGGCATCTTCATCACCATGAATCCAGGCTACGCTGGACGCTCCAACCTACCCGACAATCTCAAGAAACTCTTCCGGTCCATGGCCATGACTAAGCCTGATCGTGAGTTGATCGCCCAGGTCATGCTGTATAGCCAGGGCTTCCGCTCCGCAGACTTCTTGTTTCAAAGGTGGTGCTCGTTTGTCCTGTGTGCCGAACAGCTTTCTCCCCAATCCCATTATGACTTTGGGCTGCGTGCGTTAAAGAGTGTTCTAGTCAGCGCTGGTAACTTGAAGAGAGCCCGCCTTTATAAGGTGCGTGAGCTCATCAAAGAGGGTGGCGGCCCCGACAGTATTGACTGCGTTTCCGGGTGCCCCAGAGCAGGAGTCTTCATGCAGATATCCGTGAGACATTGATGCCCAAGCTGGTTTCGGATGATATCCCCTTGCTGCGTAGCTTGATGACGGATGTTTTCCCAGGTGTCGACTATGCACCGGTTGATCTTGACCGACTCAAGGAAGAGATCATCAAGGTCTGCGGTGAGCGAAATTTGGCTGAACCCATCTGGATGGATAAGATCATCCAGCTGTATCAGATCCAGAACATCCACTACGGTCTCATGATGGTTGGACCCTCTGGTATGGCAAATCTGTCGCCTGGCGTACCCTCCTCGCCGCCATGGAAAAGGTGGACGGAGTGAAGGGGTATCGTATGTCATAGATCCCAAGGCCATGTCCAAGGAAGCCCTGTATGGCTCTTTAGATCAGACTACCCGTGAATGGACTGACGGTCTGTTCACTCATATCCTGCGCAAGATCCTTGATAACGTGCGTTTGAGAGCAACAAGCGACACTGGATCGTGTTTGACGGCGATGTTGATCCTGAATGGTAGAGAATCTTAACTCTGTTCTTGACGACAACCGCCTCCTCAATCTTCCCAACGGCGAGCGTCTTGGGTTGCCCCCCAACGTGCGCGTCATGTTTGAAGTTGAAGATCTACGCCAGGCAACACTTGCCACTGTAAGCCGCTGTGGTATGGTCTGGTACAGTAACGACGTTGTCAGCCTGACCATGCTGTACACTCAATATTCGAATCGTCTCAAGAGTCAGCTGCTTTCTGAACCAGAGGAAGAAGTCTCAAGGCTCAAGGGCCCCGATGGCGAGTGCGTTGCGCTCACTACACAAGTGCAGTGCGCCACCTCTTGCACCCTTCTCAGCTGATGGGCTGGTAACTAAATCTCTCGAATACGCTTCAACCCTTGAGCATATCATGGACTTTACACGCATGCGTGTACTCACCACTTTGTTTTCACTTCAAACAAGGTTGTGCGGAATGTAGAGGAGTTCAAACATCCAGCATTGACAACTGCATGGCTCCTGATGCTCTTGGAAAGCTACCCAGCGCGTTGGATCCTATCGCTTGTTTGAGCCTGGTGACGCCAAGCTCGCTGCTTTGAAATGGAGAGAGTTCATTCGCGGGATAGCAACGGTTGAGCTCCCCTGCCGCACCAGGTTCGGCTATCATCGATTACGACGTAGCCATTGCCGATGGCTCGTGGGTTGCCTGCTGCGGTGCTCACTATTGATATCGAAACCCACACTGTTGCTGAGAGGCAGATGTGGTGATCCCTACCGTTGACACCGTGCGCCACGAGGAGGTTCTGTATTCCTGGCCTTCAGCGAGCATCGCCCTCTCATGCTTTGCGGGCCTCCCGGGTCGGGTAAGACGATGACACTCTTCAGTGCTCTTCGAAAGCTTCCCGACATGGAAGTGGTGGGACTCAATCTCTCCAGCGCCACCACACCTGGAGCTTATCATGAAGACCTTGAGCAGTATTGTGAATATCGTAAGATCAAATGTAGTTATTCTAGCTCCCCACCATGATTGGCAGATGGCTGGGAATTCTATGATGAAATCAATCTGCCCGCAACCGACAAGTACGGTACACAGCGCGTCATCTCTTTCCTTCGTCAACTCATCGAGCACGGAGGCTACTGGGCACCATGACAAGAGCTGGGTTTCTTTAGAGCGCATCCAATTTGTTGGTGCTTGTAAATCCCACCGATCCTGGCCGTGTCCCCCTCTTACTCATCGTTTCTTACGCCATGCGCCATTGGTCATGGTTGACTACCCTGGTAGCCACTCAATCAGATCTACAGCATGATTCGCCTCGCGCTTAAAGTCAAAATGGTTCCTGAGCTTCGTGGGTATTCAGACGAACTCACCGCATCCATGGTTGATGTGTATCTTGCATCTCAGCAGCGGTTTACGCCAGATATCCAGGCCCATTATATCTATTCTCCCGCGTGAATTGACCCGCTGGATGCGTGGTATCTACGAGGCCATCAACCGCTGGACGTCCGAGCGTTGAAGGTCTGGTTCGTATCTGGGCCACCCATGAAGCTTTGCGCTTGTTCCAAGACCGCCTGGTCAATGAAGAGGAACGCAAATGGATCAGACGAGCGATCGATGAGATTGCTCCCGCGCGTCACTTCCCCAACCTGGATAAGACAGTTGCCCTAGAACGTCCCATCCTCTTCTCCAACTGGCTGTCCAAGTATTGCATCCCCATCTCTCGCGATGAGCTGCGCGACTATACCAAGGCCCGCCTCAAGGTCTTCTATGAGGAGGAGCTGGGCTGTGCCACTTGCTTGCATAACGATGTCCTCGATCACGTGTTGCGTATCGACCGTGTATTCCGTCAGATGCAGGGCCATCTTCTACTTATCGGAGTCAGCGTAGTGGGCAAGACAACATTGTCGCGGTTTGTCGCTTGGATGAACGGCCTCAGCATCTTCCAAATCAAGGCCCACAACAGATACACTGGGGATGACTTTGACGAGGACCTGCGGGTGGTCCTGCGCCGAGCTGGCTGCAAGGGCGAAAAGATATGTTTCATCATGGATGAGTCGTGAACGTCCTTGACAGTGGTTTCTTGAGCGTATGAATACACTCCTTGCCAATGCTGAAGTGCCAGTCTCTTCGAGGGTGATGAGTACTCTGCCCTCATGAACCAGTGCAAGGGAAGCTGCTCATTGAAGGTTTGATGCTGGACTCGGGCGAGGAATCCCTCACAAGTGGTTCACCCAGCAAGTCATGAAGAATCTCAGGTTGTCTTCACCATGAACTTCCTGAGGGTGGCCTAGGCTCTCGTGCTGCCACTTCGCCTGCTCTCTCAACCGTTGCGTGTGGATTGGTTTGGCGACTGGTCCGATCAGGCCTTCACAGGTCGGCAAGGAGTTCACCAACAACCTTGACTTGGACCTATCGACCTACGCCCCACCCACCGAAATGCAGGTCGTATACCGCGATCTGGCCATGCCTCCACCCATCGCGATGCTTTGATCAACGCCTTTGTATTCGTACACATGACTTTGTACGATGTCACCTCCCAAACTCAGCAAGCGCCAAGGAAGACACAACCATGTTACTCCTCGCCACTACCTCGATTTCATCAACCATTACGTACAGCTGCACAGCAGAAGTGTGAAGATCTTGAAGAGCAACAGCGCCATCTCAACATTGGCTTGGATAAGTGCTGCACGATACGGTGGTGCAAGTTGAGGAGCTGCGCGCCACAGTTTAGCCCTCAAAGAGAAGGAGCTCAACGAGAAGAACAGGGAGGCCAACGAGAAGCTTAAGGAGATGGTTGCCGATCAGCAAGAAGCCGAGTCAAAGAAGGAGGATAGCATCAAGATCCAGAGCGAGCTTGAAATCAAGAACAAGGCCATCGCCGAGCGTACCTCCATCGTCATGGCGGACCTTGCCAACGCCGAGCCTGCTGTCCTGAAGCTCAGAAGAGCGTCCGCAACATCAAGAAGAACCACCTCACTGAGGTGCGCTCAATGGCCAACCCCCCCCTCTACCCGCTTCGGCATTGCCATGGAATCCGTCTGCACCTCCTTGGCCACAAGATCGAGGGATGGAAGACTGTGCAGGGTATTCTGCGCCGTGACGATTTCATCTCCAGCATCGAAACCTACCGCACCGAGGAGAAGTTGACCCGCGCCATCCGTGAGCGCATCAAGAAGGAGTACATGACCAAGTCAGAGTACAACTTCGAAACGGTCAACCGTGCCTCCAAGGCCTGTGGACCCCTGGTACAATGGGCCATCGCCCAGGTTAACTTACTCGTCTATCCTTGATAAGGTCGGCCACTTCGCCAGGAGGTAGTCGATCTCTCGAATCCAGCGCCAAAAAGCGCCCAAGAAACGCAAAGCAAGCCCAGCATCGAGAAGATGATCCAAGATCTCGAAGCAAGTATTGCCACTTACAAGGAGGAGCATGCCATCCTTATCTCCCAGGTTCAGGCCACCAAAGGAGAGATGGAGCGTGTCAAATCGAAAGTCAGCCGCAGTGTCACTCTTCTCGGCAGCTTGTCCTCCTGAAAAAGAGCGCTGGGAATCCTCCAGCCAAGCTCTCGAGACCCAGATGGGCACTATTGTCGGGACTGCCTGTTGTCAGCTGCCTATCTTGCATATGGCGGTTACTTCGATCAGCAATATCGTGAGCAGCTTTTCTCCAAGTGGGCCAGTCACCTTGTTCGCTCCAACATCCAGTTCAAACATGATATTTCACTTACAGAGTATCTGTCAACTGCTGATGAGCGTCTGGCATGGCAAGCCAATGCCCTCCCCGCTGATGACCTTTGTATTGAGAACGCCATCATGCTGAAGCCTTTAATCGATACCTCTCATCATTGATCCATCTGGTCAGGCTACAGCCTCTTTGGCGAATGAATACAAGGATCGAAAGATCACCGTCAAGATCTTTCCTGGACGACTCCTTCCTGAAGAATCTGAATCTGCCCTTCGCTTCGGCAATCCTCTGCTGATCCAGGACGTTGAAAATCTTGACCAATCCTCAACCCTGTACTCAACCGCGAGTTGAGGCGTACCGGTAGCACTGTGTTGATCCGTCTGGGTGGCCAAGATATCGATTTCTCACCAGCATTTATGCTCTTCCTGTCGACCAGGATCCATCAGTCAACTTCCCTCCCGGATGTGGCGCAGCCGCGTTACCTTTGTCAATTTCACCGTGACCCGTGGTTCGCTTCAGAGCCAGTACCTTAACAAGGTGCTCAAGACCGAAAGCCCTGCGACCGATCAAAGCGTACAGATCTTGGTCAAGCTGCCGGGCGAATTCCGCTTGCGCCTGTCACCTCGAGAAGTCTCTGCTCCAGGCCTTGAGCGAATCCAAGGGCAACATCCTTGATGACGACACCGTGATCGATACCCTGGAAACTCTGAAGCGTGAGGCTGGCGAGGTTGCTCGCAAAGTTCAAGAGACTGACACCATCATCCAAGAGGTTGAAACTGTGCTGCAAGGCTTTACACCTCTCGCCCAAGCATGTAGTTCGATCTTCTTTGTCATGGACCAGCTCAACATGCTCCATCACTTTTATCAGTTTTCTTTGGACTTTTTCTATGACATCTTTAATTTTATCCTTGGAGATAACCAGAACCTGAAGGGTGTTACCGACCAGGCTGCGCGTCTCGCCATCCTGAGCCGCGATCTCTTTTCTGAAGCATTCCGACGCACTTCGTTGACTCTCCTGCACGATGATCACATCACGTTTGCTACCTTGCTGGCTCACATAGCCCTCCGCAGCACTTCTGATGCCATCTCAGAGGAAGACTACGGTTTCTTTATTGGCTCCAACGAGATCATTACTGACGCTAGCATGTCTGTCTCGGCTTTCCCGTCCGATCTCTTCTCAGAAGAAGTGACGTCTGCCTTGAACCAGCTTAGCAACCTTGCTGGGTTTGATGACTTGCCCATCCAAGTGTCTTCGAATCTCGAGGCTTGGACCAGCTTTGCTGCTGACTACACCGATCTAGCTTCGGTCCCTCACTGCTGGGTTGGTCCCGAGAACGAAACTGAAACCCAAGCTTTGTTCCGCAAGCTGCTGGTCGTAAAATGCGTGCACCCCGATCAGCTGATTAGTGCTTCCTCAAGCTTTGTTGAGCGTGTATTCGGTCCTCGTTTCTTCAGCCAGTCAGAACTTGATTTCCGCTCGCTTACTCTTGAAGAAGTCAAACCCAACACACCCGTTGCTCTATGTTCTGTTCCTGGCTACGATGCCAGCCATCGTGTTGATAACCTGGCCTCTGAGGCTTCCGTGCGCTGCTCCTCTGTTGCGATGGGATCGGCAGAAGGGTTCTCCCTGGCTGACCAGGCCATTACAAATGCCATCAAGAACGGTACATGGGTGTTGCTTAAAAACGTACACTTGGCACCCTCTTGGCTCGGTCAACTCGAAAAGAAGTTACACTCCCTCAAGCCCCATAAGTCATTCCGCCTGTTCTTGACTATGGAGACCAATCCTAAGGTTCCTGTCAATCTACTGCGACTTTCACGTGTTCTTCTGTTTGAGCCTCCCCCAGGAATCAAAGCCAACCTCCATGATTCGCTCCGCACTATCCCCGCCACCCGCTACTCTCAAGGGCCTGTTGAGAGAGTTCGACTGCACTTCCTCCTTGCTTGGCTTCACGCAGTGGTCCAGGAGAGACTTCGTTACGTACCGTTGGGTTGGTCAAAGGCTTATGAGTTCAATGAGGCTGATCTTGCTTGCGGTATTTCCACGATTGATATTTGGCTTGATGGGGCTGCCAAGGGCCGCAGCAATCTATCCCCTGAAAAGATCCCCTGGGGTGCCATTCGGACCCTCCTCACACAATCTGTGTACGGGGGTAAGATCGATAACGAGTTTGATCAGAAGCTTTTGGACTCTTTTGTGGAAACTCTCTTCACACCCCAAAGCTATGAACTCAATTTCGCATTGGTCAAGTCATCCGATGACAATCCCCAGCCTCTACTCATCCCTGATTCCTTTAAGATGGAACAGTTTGTTCAGTGGTGTGCCGGCCTGCCTGACATTGAACCTCCCAGCTGGCTTGGCCTACCCAGCAATGCCCAGAAGGTGCTGCTGACCCAGAAGAGTAACGCCTTCGTTACCAAGGTTCGTCGTATGAGAAGCATGGCCGATGACGAGGAAGTTCAAGAACCCCAAGAACAGGCTCAAGGATCCTCATCTGCCTTGATTCCTTCTTGGATGCGTGCTCTATCAACACTAGCTGAATCTTGGCTCAAGCTTCTGCCTGAAACCCTCAGTTTGCTTCCCCGTACTCCCAACAGCTCTGCTGATCCCCTTTTCCGTGTATTTGACCGTGAAAGCTCCATCGGCGCCAAGCTGCTTTCCTCAGTACGCTCCGATCTTAAAGATATCCATACTGTCTGCCGTGGTGAACAGAAACAGACCAACCACTTGCGCCATCTCATGGATAGCCTCAACAAGGGTCTGATCCCCAAGCACTGGCGTAAGTATAAAGTCACGTCATCCACTTCAGTCGCATTGTGGGTTGCAGATTTCCGCCGCCGCCTAATGCAGCTGGAAGAGATTGCACAAGGAGGCCTCGATTGTGACTACAGCCAGTTCCAAGTATGGCTGGGTGGACTCTTTATCCCTGAAGCATACATCACTGCTACTCGTCAGGTTGCTGCTCAACGCCACAAATGGTCTCTTGAAGATCTCACTCTTCGGGTTAGCCTTGGTTCCGCTGCAAGCGACAAGGACGACTTTATCCTCAAAGATCTCAAGATCGAAGGTGCCGATGTCAATGCTTCTGACAATAGCCTGCAGCTCACTTCATTAGCGCTCCAAACCAAGATTGCTTCTACAACCCTTCACTGGGTCAATGACCGTAACTCTGCTTCCCTTCCCTGAAGCCTCTGGTGTCTACAATCTATCTCCCTGCCAGTCTACCTCAACTCTGACCGCTCTGAGCTTCTCTTTGTAGTCAATGCATCCTCATCTTCTTCCCACCACCAGTTCTCTCACGCGTGGTGTTGCCATTGTTGCTACATAAAGTATTCTTTTGGTTTGAGATAATAAACTGAGCTCTAGATAACTATACTCTTTATTCATTCTATCATTCTGCTCTTGAAACAAGTTCCATTTTTCTGCAACTTTTATCCTGATCTGTAGCAAATATGGGTTTGAAGACCTTCACATTCAGGTTGATTATCCAGCAATCATTTTTTCTATACACTGCACCTTTTACAGCTATTGAGGAGGGACAAATCAAAGCCAATTAGAGTCAAACTGAAGTTTTCTGCACACAAAGCAAAACATGCTTAGTGCGCTTTTCTTGATGGAAACAGGGGAAGAACCACTAAAGATTTTAACAACTTTAAAACAAACTAACCTAGTAAAAACACAGCCACCTCAAAGCTGACAATACACACCTAAAATACAGAACAGATCCAACTCACATAAGGATATTCCCTGTCCCAAACAACACCCGGATGTATACAATCTCTTTGAAAAAAGAGTATATCTAGAATATATAATTATCAAATGAAGGCAGCACACAAAAAGCTGCACACACAGCAAACAAACAATGTTGCTTTTTAACTCTATTTTGATTAGAAATTGACCCCTGAAAAGGGAAAGAAACTATCCACAACCAACCTACTGATTTCCATTTAGGCAATTGGGGTATCAACCTTAAAAATCCAGCAGTCTAATTGGATTATCCAAATACAGGTAGTGATATTATAAAAGATCAACTCATATCAAACACCTAAATGTTGAAACAGCAGGGTCAACTTCTCCCAGCAAAGTTCTGCAAGGAGATCCTGTGCCACTCAAGCTGACTTTCCCATCACCCAAAGCCAAATGCAGAAGTCAGCTCAAATGACTGAAACAGAGACCAAAAGCTGATATCAATCTCAACCCAAAGGGCAACTCAATTTGGCACTTCACTCCTTACCAGGATCAAGCCACCCCTTGCACAATCCAATCAATTTGATCATCACAATCTTGCCCCTCTTAAAAAAAATTCAATCAAACTATATAGTCTCTCATAACTCGATAAATATATTATCTAGCTTTCAAATATTTTCTTCTGTGAAATTCTGCCAAAACAGCACGGTTACAGCATAACATATTGTTGCAACTGAGCTTCCAGACTTTCCTGCTAACATATCTTCTGTCCACAGGGCGCTCGATGAGCCGCCCCTGACATATCTAACGTTGGATTAATATGATGGCAATATCAAATGACGGGTAGCATCATCCTAATTAGGAGTGTTGCCAATTTGACTTTCTGAACTTCCTTACGAGTTATTTCTTGGCTCCAAACCTTACATGGAACCCCACTATGCCACCCCCTTGGCCTTGTGGCTTTTCCCATACAGTATATTAATCACAATATTACATAAACCATTCCTTATTCTTATTATTCTGTTATCTATTAGACTGTTGTCTTTCCCCGTTCCAAATACTGAATTCTCATTGGTTCAGTTGCAACTTAATATATATTATCAAGATTTTGTTGCATTTTAAAATAGTTTCTGCAATGTCTCATCAAAACAGGTTTGTATTCTTCTCCTGACAAAAAACCTTCATATATCATAGAAAATAACTAAGGAAACTTTTTCCCTACAATTTACACAATATCCAGCTTCTTTATTTTGCCCTATAGCAGAATAAGAGCCAGAACATTTCAACTTTTTCTCACCCAAATTATTTTAAAGAAATGTTAAAGCACCTTCTCTAACATTTCCTGAACTGCTCCAAATATATACTAATATACTAGCACCTAGTATGTACATCAAGTACACATCCTCATCTGCCAGTGTCTTCTACCTAGGCTTTGCTTCTGAGCCCCATCAGTGCCCTCTGCCTAGGCCTTCAGAGGCAGATATTTTTTAATGCATCACTAATGTAATTTATCATCCAAGTGGTTAGTTTGAGCTTTCAGGTGCAAAGTACTCAACTTCCCCTTCTAGATATCTTCAAAGCATCCAGCTAATCAGCTTCATCTCTAGACAGTCATCATAATGACGTTTTTAGGCCATATATCCTTGCATAGTAGCAATAAGACCTCCTTAAAGCTACCCATAAGTTATAGACAAAGAAACTTTACCTCCTTTCTAGGCAAAGCAACCCAGCTTTATTCTCATCCCAGATAATATAAGGATTTCAATGCCACCTAGGAATATTTATACCAGGATAACTCCAACTATAGTATTACCCCAGTTAGTCT
>QTSX02004022.1:0-17160 GCA_014839935.2 Entomophthora muscae | reverse complement strand
GCACCAAATTGGGCGATGGCAGGATGTTAAGTAAGTTGGTGGTTGCCAGACTCTGTATTTTTCCACGCTGGAATTCTGGGAACCCTCCTCCCCCTGCTAAAATGGTTCAAGAAATTTCTCGGATTGGGTGTGAACCCATCTATGCTGCT
The DNA here is from genome assembly GCA_014839935.2 of Entomophthora muscae. NCBI lineage: Eukaryota > Fungi > Entomophthoromycota > Entomophthoromycetes > Entomophthorales > Entomophthoraceae > Entomophthora > Entomophthora muscae. Next base: position 17,011 of record QTSX02004022.1, on the reverse strand, counting down.
GAATCCCTGGCGTTGAGCTGAAGCAAGGTCCTCATGTTATACCTCTTCATTGCAACATGTTGCACCTCAGCTTATTCTTTCTATCAAGGTTATCATCTTCAAGTAAATACACACCAGTATATCTACACTGGAAATGCCATCTGTATTTGACAAATATCCCCTGTATGATCAATTATGACCAGCCCTCACCATACTTCACTATGACAGCTTCTATAAAATATACTTATTTAATTGCTCTTTAGGCCTTTTAAACTTTGATCATTCAGCTTGGGAACTTTTTTTAAAGAAATTCAATAAGATTTATCTTGAGAGGATGCTGTTGAGAGGAGGCTTAAGGGAAGTGGGATTTAGAAGAGCAGTGATGTATTTTATTGAGATATCAATTTTTGCTATATAGTAGGGTGGTGTGAATAAAGTGATGTGGTACTTTTCCTGGTAATGGTTGGCCCTTTATTCTGGAATGGTCACATGTGGGATCAAGGATCAGGGGTTGTTGTGTTAGCCAAGTGGCAACTGTGATGCTGGAAATGGATCATTTCTCCATCTGGTTGAACCCTCTGACAAGTTGATGGATCCTGATAGTAGCACACATCCAGAAGGAGAGACGTTAATGATAAACCTGATTGGCTGTTGATTATGCAGTGTGTAATTAAACAAATTAATATTGATAAACTAGCAATTATACAGTGTTTAGTTGTTACAATTGATATATATCAGGTTAAAGATAAAATGCTGTTAATTGTGAATATCTGATTATGATGATTAGATTGGTCCTTTGTAGTCAATCTTCCTAATCTCAGAGTGCCATATGTTCCTATCAATATTATGATGGATTAAATAGTTATTTATTAATAATAAATGAGTAAGTAAAACAAAATAAAGGAATAACATTTATAATAGTTTTCACTATTATTGAATTATATTTGGTAAATAAATCACTACTAATGCACAATTTATTATCAGCTCATATCAAAATAATATATTAAGTTGATAAATAACTTTAAAGATATGATATCACATTATAAACTTTATCCTCAAAGTGTCATGGCCATAGTTTTCCTGAGTGTGGCTTGGCCAAAGCACTGCCACCCGGAGAAACCCGACCCAAAGCCCCGCCCACTTGCAGCGATTGTAGATTTAAATATAACAATCAATTGTAAGTGGGTAGTGGCACGGGAAATTGGGTCTGAGCGGGGTGTGGATGCCCCACGCCTAATTTTCCCTTCTTTGACCTGCTGGTCAATAAATCCTGACCTCAAAGGAGGTCAGGTAACAGCTTACAGAACCACCATTGGTGGTATCTGTAACATGTCTAAATATTGTAATCAAGGAGGCCACCTCATCAAGATGTACCCAAAGGCTTTAAGTAACAATTGTCCCCACCAAACTACCTTAGTAGTTTGATATTTTACTCTCAATAAATATCTTGCCTCAATGATTCACTTATTTCAATATTTTCCAATCAGATTTGTAATAACCAGACTGCTAGATTCTGCTTTCTCAATTCTGCAATTTCCCAGCAATCTTCCACATCCTGCTGAAATAATTCCTGAAACCCACAAAGTTGAATGTGAGCCTATCTATGCTGCTGATTCCTTGATGTTGAGCCAAATGAAGGTCTTCCTGATGTACCTGTGCATAATCTTCTGCTGCACCTTTCCTTATTCACTCTTCAAGGGTTATCATTTACGAGTAAACACACATTGTCTCCTCCTAATTAGTAATGTCATCCTAATTTGGGTGTACATTCCCCATTTGATCGATTACGACGAGCTCTCTCTACTTTACCCTGACACAAAGTGGAAAAAGTTCCTGGAGCATCCTGTAATGTCTTCCCTGCTTGAAATTTGTTCCAGAGCCAGATGTTGGAACATGGTTCCTAGCCAAGGCCATCCCAAAACATGGTTTCAAACCCAAACAGAATGTATGAGGTTCCCAGTAGAACACGATAGATTTGAAACAGATGGCTAGAACACGTGTCACCTTAATGTTCCCAACCATGGCTGTAGCCAATGGTTCAGGTTTCGGGTTTGTGTCAGAACTGTTCCTAGATGCAAGGAAAATTCGGGAGCCTTACATAGCCAGCTGAGGTTAAGGCTGCTTTGGCCAATCCTCAGGTAGCCGCGATCAGTTTCAGCTCTGGGTCACTACAAAGATTTATTTAAAAATGTTCAAATAAATAGCAATTCGTTTTGGTTGTAGTGGCCCAGGGCCGAAGTATCCCTTGCCGAGATAAACATGGAAAGGGATTGCGAGACAGATTTAAAAATATAATTTATTATAGTCAATGATTAGGCGCATCTAGATGATCTTTAATAAGGGCTGATATGAGAAGTTGTCAAATGCGTAGCTTTTAAATCTGAGCCAGGATCTGTACATCGTTTTAATACATTGTCTTTAAACGATTAGCCATGCGTATTTAAGCAACACTTGCCCCGCCTAAGTCCATCAATGAAACCAAGCCAAGATAACAGCATCGTCAGCCTTGAAGAAATTGCTAGCCAGCTCACAGGCAATGGCCGTGCAACGGCTCAAGCCCGGCTGGAGAATGAGTTAATGCAGGCTTACCTCGAGGGAAGGAAGACTAGGTTCCAAGGCAATGTCATGGACGTGATCGATGCCGTCCTTTCTCTGGGCGACGACTACATGGAGAAGCCGTCGATAGATTTAGGCCACGACGATTTCTTTCCCTGCCGTTAAATATCCTAAGCAAATTAAAGTAGAGATTTTATGTAAATTTCCTTCATACTTGGCATAGTTGACAACAAACTCAATTTTGATACCTTTGAATACATAACCCCGATATTATGTCCAAATAGTGACCCAGAGATAGCATGCTTTTTCGATAGTCCAAAAACCAGAGTCAAAAAAGGAAACTCATTTCAATCTTGTCCTTTTTCCAAGCTTCTGCTATAATTATGATTAACCACATTTCAGAATCTTTATTCCATATTATAATGACCATCAATGTAAACTAAAATGGGTTAAAAATATAACATCGAAAGTTTTTATAATCCAATAACAATTAATTTGTTTGTCTATATAATGATCTTTAAAAAGCTTAACATATGGCCTTAAAACAACACCTAAAAGGAAGCCATAAATTATAAATATATTATTTAACAACAATTAGCTCAACTTTATTACAGTTAATGCAATATAACTATTGTTTTAGCACCTTTGATTTCTCCAGGAGAATCATTTACCCAAGAATCGACTTGATCCACAGACTTAAATTGGCCCCAAGATCTTATCCAGATATTCTACTTGGTTCAACCTCTTATTCTCCAGAGGAATCCTTCTTCCCAAACCACATAATATATATACATTGTTTATATTTCCAGCTTTAAAAGGCCATATCTTTATTTTAACAAAGATAAAAATCTCTTTTATATATCCCCCTTTTATTATATTACATACTTCTCAGAAGTATTTCTATAACTCAAGTGCAAAGTGTGATATCAGGAAAACCAACGAGTCTAGATAGATGGCTTAAGATATGAGAAAGTTATCCTTAACATAAAATAGGTTGTCATGAGAGTATAGACAACCCGATCTCAATTTTACTGCAAATGGAGAAATATTGGGGGCTTTGCTTCTTCACCATTTGCAGCAAGAAGAACACCACCCTACTGACCACTCAGCAGAAAATTTAAAATCATATTCAATGGAATAAAGAACAACAAGTTAAAAGAATAACTTATGAAATTTTAAACAAAATAAAGATAAAATACTTATTGAGCTTTTAAAGCATATAAATATCTCATACTTTAAGGGACTGCACTTGAAAATAAAGTCAGTTATACTATTGTCAAAACAATGGGGTTGACCCCCGGCAAAGTTCTTCACAAGAGATTCTGTGACCCCAAAACCAGCTTCCTCATTACCTATAGCCAAATGTGGAAGTCAACTCAAATTACTAAATCCAGCAACAAGAACCAGATCAGTGGACAGCTCAATTTGGTGCTTCACTCATTAAAAGGATCAAACCATCCCCTGTTCAATCCAATTGACTGATTGTCCCAATCTTGTTCCCCCTATAATGATTTGCTCTAAATATATAATTATCATATCTCAATAAAGATAATTATCTAGTTCTAAATCATTTTCCCTCTGTAACTCAGCTAATATAGCACAAATATGGCACTGTAGGAAGCATCACAAAACTAAAGTCTGATATCCTAACCAAGCCTGTTCTATTTTGAGAACAATCCTTTATCCCAAGGTTTTGGCTAAAATTTTTATCATAAGTTTAGTAGTTCAACAGCAAAATATTATGGGATTTATTACAAGAAGACCTGTAATAAAGCTTCTGGAGCAGTTATTCATTTATGATCAGTTACCTGGCTAAAACCACCAACTAACTGAATTCTGATCCATCTTTAACACCCAACCTTTACATGATCACCAAGAATTCACAAGTTAATAGACCTACAGTGATAAAATTCACTATAAAGGTCAAGGAGTTGATTTAATGCATTACATAACTGATATAGCAACCCAGCTTCTTTTGATAATTGTCAATTTTCATAAAGCCTCCTCTTATTGCAAAATCCCATTAATCTCTCTGATAAGAATATATTTATCACTAAATCTAAGCTCTTTGAAAATATAATATAATGCTAAAATTTATAAATAATCATCCATATTAACTAATATATATAATAATCTTATATATGGAGCGCCCCTCAATAGAATTATATATGTCAAAACAGCAGGCTTGACCCGCCAGCAAGGTTCTGAGCAAGCGGGTTTGTGACCCGCAATCCAATTACCTGGCCACTTGAAGCCATACTAGGAAGTCAACTCAAATTACCAAATTCAACAACATGAACAAATGATGATCCCTTATGGTGGATACCTTGTTTTAGCGCTTGACTCATTATCAGGATCAAGCCATCCCCTTCACCATCCAACCGTGTGATCAATACAATCATGTTCCTATTATCCTTGATTCACAATGACTATATAATCACTATCTCTCAATAAAGAATATTATCTATCTTCTAAATATTTTCCCCCGTGTAACTCTGCCAAAACAGCACAATTACAACATATATAATAAATAAGCGCAAGAAAATAGCCAACCAAGTACTTTCACGTAAGCCTAGTGTCAATATACCTGAAGGTCAAAATGACCATCTAACTTCTAATAAAGAGCATTGTCACACCTGGAACAACCTTGGCATACTGTAAATTCAGAACCTAAACGTAAAAATGCAGGATTGTCAAATCCTTGGTCCAAATTTTGAATCACATTTTTGGGCAACTCAGCTGAGTGAAAATTAAATTATTTAATAAAATCAACTGTTTAACTTGACTTTTTTGATTTATTTAAATTGGCAAATTTCAAATCCCTTGAGCAGATAACTCAACTAACTAAAGGCAAAACACAACAAGCAAATGCAGTATACATGAATCAGAAATGTGGGATTCTGATGTACAGTTTGAGATTTTCTATATGTCTAACAAATCATAGACATCATGTAAAAATTAATGAATCTAAAATTGCAGGATTGTAAAATCCAAGAACCAGATTTCAAATCAAAAATGAGGTGAATTTGAAATAATTAAAAATTTATGAGCATCTCAAACAGGAATTCAAAGGATCCAAAGTGGATCTGTGCTAATTCTTTTAGGAACATAGGCATTCTCAAAAATCACCATATTCTATTTTAGGATGGCTAAAATTTAGATCCTACTATTCATCAACTTAACATACTTAATAACAAAATAGAATATATATTAAAATCTATTTTTATTAGGTTGCCTTTTCATTGGTGTGTTGACAGTTAGTTTACTATTGATAATGTACCTTCATTTAATTGGATAGTTTCACCTCCAGTTGCCAAGGCAATAGGAAATCAAGTTGCCTCTGCAAGACCAGCTGTGATCACAGAGGCAACTTATTTTCCTATTGCCTTGGCAACTGGAGATGAAACTATCCAATTTAAAAAGGTACATTATTAACAGTAAATGAACTGTCAGCACACCAAGGAAAAAGAAAATTGTTAGCAGTAATTTTTAATATATAATTCTATTTTATTAGCATTTTCTAAACTCAACTGTGATCAAGCATCCTTAATAGCAATTCATTAACACATAATGAAGTAATCTGGTGCTTTTTCACTTTGAAGTTTTTTCTTTCCTACCTCTGCTTCTTCCTTGAAAAGAAGTTTTGTGGCTCTTGCTACACCGGAGGCCAAAAACCTTTTAAAAAATTTCTGCGTCATCAGGAGGGTGGCTCATATATCATTATATGGTTTTGTGGTTGCTATATTAGTGATTTAGAGTGAAGAATATTGCATCATTTCCAGTTTAGAAAATTTTACATTTCACTTAACTTCATGTCTAAACATGGCTATCAAGATTGAATTTTTCATTTTGTTTTTATGCAGAGTGAAGCTTCTTAATTTAGACCAATCTGTCCTAGTTTCTTACTGTTTATTCAAATTGGATTCCAGTTCCCACAATTAATATTTGAGCTTACCAGTGGCATTCAAAAGTGATTTGGAATTTGGCTCATAGATTTGACAATCCTGTAATTTCAAAAAACATAGTAAACTTAATGAAAATGGCTGATGGATTTGAACGCTTCAAATCTGATTCCATTTAATTTATTTTGTCCATCAAAAATATGTAGTTTGACTTGAAATTTGTAAAGTGTCTATGAGTTCCTTAATTTTTAAAAATTCAAATAAAAGTACAAAGAATTCAATTTAATTAAAAAGGGGCCATCCCGCAAAAGTGATTCAAAATTTGGACCAAGGATTTGACAATCCCGCATTTTTCTGTTTAGGTTCTGAGTTTAAAGTATAGACAGAAATATCAAGCCAGAAAATGATGATATGTAATAAAGTGGTTGGAGTTAGTAGGGACTAATAAAAGGGATAGGGTACCCCAGTTATGGTTGAGGCAAAGGCTGAAGATCAGTAGATCTTTTTAGTGCAAACCCATAATGATATGAATTGAAATTACTGAGGCAATATTTAAGGAGGATCATATATCTACATTATTCTGTGGGAGGTGTGGGAGGATCAGCACAGTTTAGAGCCCCAATTTAAATTGATCCACCCTTATTAAAACTTCTTCAATAAGTGTACAGATAATTCCAAAAAAAATCTTCTCAAAACAGTGCATTAGTCTAAATTTTCAGAAAGATATCCAGCCAATTGATTTCCCTACGACTGGCTTTCAGGGAATTTATATACAGAAATAACCTTCTCCATATGGGCAACTGTGGTAAGTTCAACTCCCTGGTGATTGTTACCCTTAAACTTGACTCCCTGGTAGTTGACACTATAGTAAAGTGAGAATTCAGCTTTTGCCCTGATTGACAACTGAAAATTGACACTTTTTTAATTAACAGATCTTAAATGTACTGAAAACTTTTAATATAAAAAATTAAGCCTTACATCTATGTTATACTAAAGTGACCCCAGAGAGCTCAAAAATGCAGTAAAAATTATATTTTATTTAATGAGAATAAGGAGAAATAAGCAATTATTTCTCATTTTACATGTAATTTACACTCTTCATTATAAAAATATTTTTTATTAACATTAAAATTAAAATTCCAATGAGCCAAAATTAAACACAAACACAACAATATAAGCTATGCAAAATATAAGAAATATTAATATTTATTTGATATAGTTCATATAAGCACAACTGTGAATATCATATGTTTTATTTGGAAATTAATAAAAATTAAGATATTTCAATCACTTTCAACTATAGCTATTCATCTCAAACTTACAATGCATACATAGAACAATCACTGCTATCTAACTAAATTAAAAAAAGCTTAAAAATTAAAACTGAAAACTAAATGATCAAAGCTAATAAGTAAAAATTAAAGTTAAAAAGTTAAAAGTAAAAATCATATAACTGAGCAAGCAAGCAAGTTTATTCCTCATCATTCTTTCCCTGTTTAATTTTGGCCCCTTCCAGGAAGGCAGTGGCAATAAGCTCAAGCTGCTGCTTAAGCTCATAGGCCTTATATTTGTGCTTGGACGCACCCTGGATGGCCTTGGTGGGGGGGACGCAGCTGGAGAGATCACGCAGCTTGGAGATGGTTTTCTCCTGCTCGTGCTGCAGGAGGGAAAAGAATTTATTGAATTTTGGGTGGAGCCCAAAGTTGGCCTTGAGATGTTTGTGATACGCCTCAAGTGCTCAGGTGGTCTTGAGCTCACCATTCACTGCCACCCGGTACACATTCCATCTGGCCTTGGCACGGGCCTTGCCTTGCCTTGCCTCTGTGTGACGACCTTCCCAATCCACTGGGGCTCAAAGTACTCAAGGAAAGGCTTGAACTCCAGGTGCTTCACTATGTAGGGATCCTTTGATAGCACCTCAAACCCCTGGACAGTGTGCTCTGGCTTTAAAAAATCCAAGGCACTAAATTGTGCCAGCACAAATCTTCAGGTGTCCAAAGTATTCCTCCAGCTCAACCTACTAAGCTCAGCGTGGGCCTGCATGTTACAAGAAACTGCTTGGAGGAAGTGGAAGTGATACCCCTGCACCTCCCCGCTGAACAGCTGCTCAAATGCATTGAACTGAGCAGGCTCAAAGTCCATAATGCACACACAAGGCCCAAGAGCTCTTAGCCTTTCCTTTTCCTCTGAGTCCAGGGTGGCCTGGTCCATGTCAGAGGCAGGTGGGTTGGCGCGGGTGTGGGGAGGAGTCTTCTTGGATTTTTCATTGTTGGCAGGAGGAAGGAGGGCAAGTTCTTGGCAGAGGATGAGAACACGCGGGTATAAATGGCCTTGGTGGCCCCAGGAAGAAGAAAAAATTCAAGTGGAATCACCTGGATGTCAATTTGGGTATGGACCATCCAGAGCTGCTTGAACATCCAGGGGCAAGTGGCAAAGTTACCCTCAACTAGCCAGGTTGACGCCCTTTTCAACTCCATCAGGTTCTTCTGAGTTGGGTAGCAGATGATACAGTCCTTGGCGGCAGGCCCGTCATCATTGGGCAGGAAGTGTTCTCCACTTGGAAGCTGCTTAAGCTCATGAGTGAGCGTGAGTTCTGAGAGGATGTCAGAGGCCTTGGGGGGAGGGGGATTGGCAGCAATACGCCTATCACTGATGAATTTGACCAACTGCTTCTATGTTGTTACCAACTTAAGATTGTTGGGTTTGAGATGTTGCAAAGCCTTTATGGCCAGATCAGAAGCGCGGAGGTTAGCAGAGATGGGAATGACCTGAACAAGGTACCATTTAAGCATCCAAGTGATTAGATGATTGGGGGGCTTGCAAGTGTACTCCCCCTTCTCCACTGTTACTTGCTCCCAGCCCTCAGTGTTCAACCAGGCCCCACAAGTCTTATCTTCACAGACAAAGTACTTGCTCTTGGTCTGCTGCTTTTGGTTGTTGCAATTGAAGATGTAGTTATCAGCAACGTAACCAGGGCTGCCCTTTACAGACATGATGGGGAAGTAATGGGGGAAGCGCTTGGGAACTTTAAACTCTCTGTCCACATTACAGATATCGTGGATGACCAGTGGATCCCAAGCCACATGGCCAGAAGCTTTAAACTTCTTGGAGTAATCCTCTGACTCATCTTGGGGGTCAGATGAGGAAGGAGGGGAAGTGCCATTGGGAGAGGGAGGGAAAGGATTCTTTGAGGTCTGCTTAGATGCCTCCTTTTTCTTACCAGAAGAAGAGGTGGTCTCCTTGGCAGCCTTTGACTTCTTGGTATGTTGCTCCTTGGTGGGCTCAGAGCCGGCCTCTGAGTGGTAAAAGGAGTGGTCGGTAAGATCACCATCAGATTTATTGGGGGAGGAATTTTTGGGGAAAGGTGAAGGGGATGTGGAAGATGAGAGTGGAGGGGAGGAGGAGATAGAGTGGGAGGAGATGGGGTTAGAGACTTTGCCTTTTCAGGCTTTTTGGCATGATTGGGAGTGGAGGCAGCTTCAATTGAAGCCCTTAGAGGCTTGGCGCTTAGGCTGTTGGCTGTTGTTGTTTGATCTTGTCTAAAGAAAAGTTTAGTTTTGTAAATAAAATAGTGTGAAAGATATGAAACACAGAGGTAAAGAAAAGTAAAAGTTAAATTAAAAGTATGCAAATAAAGTTTTATTTATCAAGAAAAAACATAAAAAAGTAAATAGGAGCAAAATAGAAAGTCAAAGTATAGATATAAAGGTTAAAAGATAGAAAATAAGTGAATTCATGATGAAGCATCAAAGATGTTAGGTTCAGCATAACATCTTAGTGTTAAATCAATGTAAAAGTTTAATTGAAAATCAAAAAAATATATATGAAAATTATATGGAGAGCAGCAGAAAAAGTGGTAGATTATAATAGCAAAAAAATTAAAAAATTATTATGTGGAATTTTTTTTATTGAGAGTTGAAAATTTAAAACATAGTAAAGTGTCAAGTTCAGCACTGTTGATCAGCTGGAAAAAGCTGAATTCTCACTGTTGAGTATGCCGGAGTTGAGCAGAAACATCAAATTTACTATGTTTTTTACATATAAAACTTGCTTAAATTTAAAACAGGTTCAAAAGTTAACCCAAAAGCAAGGCATTTTTGTACGCTCAAAAATTAAAAAAAAATACAACATAAGTTAAAAAAGTAAATGCGTGGAAAGGTGTTTATTAGTGATAATAATGTTCTGTGAGGAGCTGGGAGTGAATTATTTACCATAGTGTTGGTTAAAATGTTAAGAAGCTCTCTGTACTAATTCCAAATTTAAAGTGTCAAGTGGGTGAGTGTTGAGTGGCGCTCATAGTGTGTCACATATTAATTTAGCCTTAATTCTGAGCCTTTGATTAGTTAAATCTGAAACTGATTGCGTGTCAAGTGGATAGAGTTGAGAAAAGAAAGTATCAAGTTTCAGTTTTTTATAAATTACATATGAAATCTCTTAATAAATTGGGCTTAATTTATGTGGCACCACTTAATCCAAAAACCCGGGAATGACATAATGTAAAACAAGTGGGGTATTTGATTAATGTCTATACCACTAAATCCAGTATAGTGGTGCTTGGGAGCCTAATCCATGACTATGGGCACTAATAATAAAAATATAATAGTTAATAATAAATTTTATATAAGCGCATATGTATTTTATTAATAAAATTAAAATTTGGCTTAAAAAATGTCAAACTGGTCACTTTTTGTTTTAGAGTGTCAAACACAGGTTTTTTCATTTCTATTAGTAAATTTACTTATAAATTGCCCCTTAAATTGGTATTTTAGCTAACTAATTTATTAAACAGAGTCAAGTTCAAGTAAATTTAACCTTGGTTTTTGGTTCAAACACCTAAATTACTAGTAAAAATTAATTTAAAATCAGTTAAGCCAAAAATACTAATAGATTCACATATGCGGCACTTGACTCCCTGGTACTCAACAAAGTGTCAAGTACCAGGGAGTTGATTTTGAGGGAGTCAAACTTACCACAGTTGCCTCCATATGTAAATCTTTAGATTTACAGAAACAAAAAGAAACTTTAAAAATAAAGGTGAATAGAGCTACTTTTAAATATAGTTTTTAAAACCATTTAACATCCTGCTTGTTCTCCCAAAAGAGAGATTTAATTGAATTGGATCTTAAACATATCTTACTCAAAAATAGGCCTAGGTCAGGATAACTGGCACTGTGATCTGGGCCATCAGGGTGAGATTGGGGCAGTCAAGCATTTTAGTGGGTATAGCCCACTGCACAACTGGCACCAACTTGATTATTTAAGAGGCTGGCAGTCTTATTATTGAACAAGCGCCTTCAGTTGCTGTTGAGCTGTGTTCTAATATATCAGAACAGAAGAGAGCTTGTAAGGAGCCCTTTTAAAGAAGACTTTCAGCTCAAACTAAGAAAGAGTTAGCAACCTGGGCATTGCAACAGGGTAAAGTGTATTGTCTTTTTGCCTTGTTTTAGGATAACATAAATCTAGGTCTTCCCAAAACTTAGGAAGAATGTGCTTGAAGCTTAAAATTCAAAAGCTGAATAAATAATCAGTTCAATTTATTTATAAATGGAGTTTCTCTTAAGTACAAGATGGATCAATCCCTGAATCATCAGTGTGAGTACCAATACAGTATACTACTGGTAGTGGCACAGGGATCTAACTAATCAATCTTGACAAAATTTGATGAAGCCAAACACTTGAAGTCTAAAGAAAAATTCCTCCATTTAGCATTCAACAATTCAGGCCGGACTTCACGCAAATCCAAGCAAAAGTACTTGAAAATTAAGACTTACAACAGTTGGGATCATAGAGCCAATAAGACCTAGGAGCGTAATATAAACAACTATATATAGCTCATTGAAAGGTGTTTCAGCAGCAGTCAAAATAAAAAGCAGGAAGTCAGGCCTTTCTGTAGAGGGAGGCTCCATGGGTATCAAGTACACTGATAAGCTGCTGTACTTGCTGTTAAATACCTACAGTTAAATATTGTATCAGATCTTGTTAAAACTACAGGCTCAACCTGCCAGCAAGGTTCCAAGTAAGCAGGTTTGCAATCTGCAATCCAATTATCCAGTCACTTGAAGCCAGACTAGGAAGTTGACTTGAATTTCCAAATCCAACAACATGAACAAATGATGATCTCTTACAGTGGATACCTTGTTTTGGCGCTTGACTCATTACCAGGATCAAGTCACCCCCTTTACCATCCAACTGTGTGATCAACACAATCAAGTTCCTGTTATCCATTGATTCACAATGACTATATAATATGTATCTCTCAATAAAGAATATTATCTAGTTTCTAAATATTTCCCCCTTGTAACTCTGCTAAAACAGCACAGTTACAACATTGATAGCAGAATTAGGTTGTCCATCCTACTTTATTGCATAAATTCTGCCTGTTGCCTGTACTTGTTGCGGCCAACAAATCCTTGATAGAATCATGTCTGGCCTCCTGTAGACTGGACACTGTACACACCTGGTGCCAAGATACCTGATGTGTTTGTTCACTACCAGAACATGGTGATCCCACTCCCCACATTCAATACCCTTTCAGCACAGGGGTTCTTCCAGGCTCCCTCTGCTATGCCCTGAGCAACTGACAAAAACACTATGCCAGCCTACTTATCCCAGAGACTTTGAAGCGTGGCCCAGGAATCCTTTTATGGGCCAACAATGACAACACTGCTACATAGATCCAATTGGCCCAAAGCAAACTGGCCCAAATGAAATGCCCGCAACAATTCTGGATTGCAGAGATCTCCATTTGCCTGACCCATGACGCTGGCACCTGGTGTGATAAGTGGCACAAGAAACACATCAACAAGAACTGGGATACCTTCAAACAAGACTTCTTGGAAAGGTTTGTGCTAAAAGACACTGCACTTATTATCATATACCAAGTAAAGAACCTAACTCAGACAGGCACCCTGAAGGAGCTCACCTGCACCTACAAGGAACTCTGACTATGTGCCCCCTCCTACATAGCCTTTGACACTCCAGCTACCCACCTCATGTACTACAGCACACTCAAGTTGCATGTAATGAGGCACATAAAGCTGGACCAAGTGATCAATATGCAAAGTCTGTACTGTGAGGCAGAGAAAGCAGAACAAACGTCCAACGCCCTCCACAAGGCATAAACTGAAAAGCAAGAGAGGCCCAAAGACTCTCACCTAGCTGGACGTTCCAATCAACCACCCCCTGATAACAACAGCAGCAACGCAAACCATAAACCAGCAGGCTTCAATGGACAGGGAACAGGAACAACAGCCAATCAAACTGTACTCATTTCTGTGCCTCTACCACACAAGACAATCAAGACAAGGGGAAAGCCTAGGGAGGGCACTAAGCAAGCCAAGCTCTTCCCACACAATTCCTGACTTGTCCAACAACAAGTATCAACCTGAGGACGTGGACCAGTACCCAATGATCCAAGTACCCTCAGAGGACCCAGTACTTAACACCATTGCCAGACATCCCAATAAACTGATGTCTTACACTTTCAGTTTTTGCAGTTACACAGGCTCAGCACTCCTGGATGAGGTTGCAGACCAAACCCTAGTCAAAAGCAGCTTTTTAGACAATTTCAAGCTAGCCACTAATCCTTTGCGTATTAAAAACATGGTTTTAACTGACAAACATCACATTGCTGTGACAAGGAATACTGCCCCCTTCTTTGTCATGCTTAAGAACCTGCATTCCACCATCCAAAGAACTATAATTGACTTTCCCAAGTTTGACATTGTACTGGGTCTGGACTGGTTGCAAAGGAACAGCCCCCATATAGACTGGGCAACCTTGGTATTGACCATTGAATGCAAGGGCTTCAACCAATAGATCTACCCTGACTTGGTAGACCAGCTCCTATGCAACCACATCTTTGTGCACATCACGGAGACCCTGGACAAAAAAGAAAACCTCAAGATAATTTACTGGGACTCCTTTCAGTATGAGATGATACATTTCAAAGACCACCAGGACACCACTACATCTCAAGACTGCAAAATTGTAGCCTGTCATCCAGAAATCTTCAAGGAGGCTTTACCCAGGTTGCCTCCAGAAAAGCATATCCAACACTCCATTCAAATCAAAGAAGCTGTACCTAAGGCACAACCCATCTATTGTCTGACCCCAAACAAAGACAACACCCTACATTCTTACCTCAAAGAGGCGTTGGAGAAGGGACATATCTGCCCCTCACAGTCTCCTTTTGGAGCTGCCGTGTTCTTTGTGACCAAAAAGGATAGTGCTCTACGCCTGGTCACAGATTATTGAGCCCTAAACGAGGTTACCATTAAGAATTGTTACCCACTGTCACTCATTGACAACCTCTTCAATGCCCTGGGCAGTGCTACAGTCTTCTCCAAGATTGACTTAACTGCAGGCTACAACCAGATCCATATTAAAGAGGAAGATATCCCCAAAACAGCCTTCTGCACTAAATACAGCTCATACAAATGTGTGGTTCTCAATTTTGTTATGAAAAACACCCGTCAACTTTTGTGACCTTCATGACAAGGTGTTTGCACTTCACATAAGCAAGCACACCTTAGTCTACCTGGACAACATTATTGTCTATAGTCCCTTGGTAGAGCAGCACCACAAGGACTTAGAGGCAGTCTTTGCTACCTTGGCACAACACAAGCTGTTAGCCAAGCCCTCCAAATGCCAATTCTTCTGTGAGCAGCTTCCCTTCCTAGGACACATAGTCTCAAAAGATGGCATTAACCCTGACAGTCAGAAAATCCAGGCCATTTGCAAGATGCCACCTCCAAAGGACAAGTCAGAACTCCGCACATTTTTAGGAATGACTGGCTACATATGTTGTTTTATACCTGACTGCAGCGTCCTGACTGCATCTCTGTCTGCCATAACTGGCGCCAAATACAAGTTTGTATTGATCCCCCAATGGGACCTTTTCTTTAGACGTCTCAAAGAGAAACTCACAACAGCACCTATCCTACAGTACCCCAAACACAATGGGGAATACCAAATGGAAACCAACGCCTCAGAAGCCTCCATTGGGGGAGTACTACAAATCAAAAACAATGATGGTAATTTCCTGATGGTAGCCCAAAAATCACAGAAACTTACAGACGGCAAGTGTCAATACCCAATACATGACAAAAAATTGTTGGCAATTGTGCACTGCCTAGTCAAATGGGGTTGTTACCTAGAACAGCAGGAAGAATACATGGCGTTGAATGACCACAAGTTGCTTATATATTTCAAAACCCAAGCAAACCTATACTGCCGTCAGGCCTGCTGGATAAAACTCCTGGAGAGATTCAATATGCTTATACAGTACAAGCCTGGTCCAGAACATGCCATGGCAGACAGCTCTCACACCTGTACGTCAGAGCCGTGGGGGGAGAGAATGAGCTTGACCCAGACTGGTCTTTCCTGGTACTACAAACAAAGGACAAGGATTTCCCCCTGGCACCACAGACATAGCAAAGGAAACAGTCATTAAGAAAAAACACTTATTTGCAGATGTGTATGGAGCCCTACATCAAAAAATGTCTGACAGAACCACCTTTCCTTATGTTACCACACATTAGCAAGTTGACACCATCCTAATTTATCATAGGGACCTAGGGCATACAAAAATCTGCAACCTCTATGAATTCCTTAAACACAAAGCATGGTGGCCAACCCTGTACCAAGACGTTCAGGAAGTCTTGTCTGATACAAAGTATGTGAGAAATTCTCAAAGAGCAAAACCCCACCTAAGTCAGTACTACCTATCCTCACACAACTACCCTTCAAGGTGTGGGCCCTAGACATTGTGGGCCTCATGCCAGGAAAACATAATGAGAAGAAGTACATAATTACTGCAATAGACTTTGCCACATAATGGCCAGTGGCACAAGCAGTAAAAACACATACAGGCAATGACATGTGGCAGTTCATAGGGAAAGAAATCATCAGCAAGTTTGGAAAGCCATGACTCCTGATAACCAACGGAGGCAAAGAATTGACCTCTGAGGAGCCAACCTATACCTCACCTTGAATGGGGTCAAATACACCGTGACAACACCATACCACCCGCAGGCCAAAGGACATGTAGAGCGGCTAAATGGCAGCCTTGTGCAAGCCCTGGCCAAGCTCACCACCAGGAGACCTGGAGACTGGTATAAGCAGCTATCAACTGTACTACTTGTGTGCCAAACCTGGGTAAACAGATCCATAGGAAAAAGCCCTTTTGAGTGGGTATACAGCACACAGCCCAATATCATTCAAGCGTTATCAGGACCCAGGCTGGAAATTCCAAGACAGGTCCCCCTTGCTCAGATTGGCAACAGCGCCCATGTTGACACTAAAAATGTTGATAGTGGCCATGTTGAGACTTTTAATGTCAACACTATAGTAAAGTGACAACCCGGTTTTACTAATATTGAGTTTATACTTCTGGGAAGTATAATAAACAAAATAAAGGGGAAGATTAAGAAGAGAATGATACTTCATTAGATATGAACATAGGGTATTATATAGTATCATGACAAGCCACATGTGTCCATGTACGTCATGGAGATCATGGGGCTTATCTGAGTAATGTTCCTCTTGAGTCACGAGGCTTAATCAAGTTGTGT
>QTSX02004021.1:0-17251 GCA_014839935.2 Entomophthora muscae | reverse complement strand
TTTAATCTTTAATTTTCCTGTTGTTAGTCCCATCTCTTGAAGTTCTTACCTTCTATAAATTTTATTATTGAAAATCTGGCTTTTTTACCTCAAGTCCTGCTCTGTCATCTTCTGATAGTTGTTCTTGCCTTCCTAGTATCAGTGTTAGTGTTAATGGACACTTCTTACTTGTTTTTGCTTTGAAGTTCAAAATCAAACTTGATTTTAAGTTAGTAAAACACACAATTACTTACTTTAATGTGAAAACTTTCTGTTTCAGTTCAAAAGTTGACTTCAAAATCAATTTTCACATATTAAAATTTTCTCCTGTGGCTTTCCTGGTCTCTGCTGTCATGCTATGCCCTCTAGAGCTACCAGGATTCTTGTGGAGTCCTAGAAACTGGTCTTTTTACTTGTTTGCCTTCTTTCAGTTGCACTAGAGTCCCCTAAATTCTCTGGGAAATTTAGAAATGTTATTTTCTCTGAAAAAATTCCTGGGTCTTACCCTGGCACCTATCTTTCTTTGGTTTGGATTACCTCTCTATATCTGTGACTGTGCTTGTATTTTTTTAAAAAAAGCTAACAATTTTGAATCCCTGAGCGGGATTTGAACCCACTCCCAGCCACCAGGAGGAAGATCAGGTAGCAAGAGCCTTCCTTTGACCTGGATTTTCTTTGAAAAGCAAATATCCAGGTGCTAGAATCACTCCACCTTGGTGAATTTTGCTGCCGGCCTGGACAGAATAAATTTAGCTGCCCAGAGCTCTCAGTTCAAGCCCCATCCTCTATTTGATAATTTGGGGTTCCCAATTGGAAACCCTTTTTTTGTCACAGCTCATACCAGAGTCCAACTGGACTCCCACAGAGGAGGTAGCCAGGCCTGAAAGGCCATATACACAATTGGTGCAACCCTGATAATATAATTCACAGTAGTAGTCAGGGGACACCAACTTCCTATATGGGGCACAACCTGATTGGCCAGCCCCAATACTACAATGTAAACAAACCCCAACTTACTGAAGTCTTGGGCAGGAGGCACATTGGGCAAGGAAGGGAGTGGAAGTAATCTCCTTCATGATAGTTGGAATCAGGCCTCTAGAGTGGCCAGGAGGAAGATCCTGGTGGTGAGGATGGAAGAACTCCAAGCCATTGGTGCAAGGTGGCTTAGTCAAATAGAAAGGAGTAGAACCAGGAGGGAATAGATAGGTGCAGTTGTATTTTATAATGGATTTGCAAATAGATGCAAACAGAATAATTATATTAGTGCAAAAATAGATGATTCCTGCAAGAAAATAATGAGTCCTGTGCATAAAGTCATTTATTTTAAGATGTCAACAGTGAGGAAGGCTTCTCCTTCTCACTACTTATACTTACTGAGGAATAATTAGCATTTTGTGCCACCAGAGGCCAGGTGTCATCATTTTTAGTGATACTTGCAAAATGGCTTAGAAATTACATACTGGGACCTGGGAAGGGAAGAACATTGGCTTTTTTTCATGGTCATGGGTTTTACTGCAGCATGCCAAGGTGCCACAGCCATTATCAGAACCCAAGTGCACTTGAGCGCCTGATTGCACAATTAACTAATTGCTTTCACAATTAACCATTTTTCAATAGCAAAGGGACCCAATTTGTGTTTATTTTTAATGCCAGGGGTTTGCAACATGTGGGCCTTGCAAAAACCTGGCCATTTACAGTCAGAAAGGGGGTTCTTTCTAGGAAGGCAGTTGGTAATGCTTTCCACACTGAAGGCTGTTTTATATCTAGGCAGGCTAGCTGATTGTCTAGGGCATTCTGGGCCCTGAATTTTTTATTCAAGTTTCTCAGCCTCAGTATTGCTTTTCAGACCAGCCCAAATTAAGCAATCAAATTGGGAATGACCCCATGACACCTGCAACCAGCCTTGCGCAGCCAATAGCCAGTCAAGAAAAGATAGGCCAATAGCAGGCCAAAAAGCTGTTTCTGAAGATCCCAAAAACATTTACAAGCCAGTCAGACAACAGAAGTTGGAATTCCTAACCATGTCACCCAAATAGCACAAGAAAAAAGCCCAGAGGCACCTGCATGTGAGCAACTATATAAGTCAAGAACACCTGTGAGATTCTGTATTGTCATTCTTACCAAATAAAGTTGTTATGAACCTTTGGTTCATCAATCTAATTCCTTATCTATTTTTGATACTCTTCCATCTGCATTTACATAGGTATAAGAACTCACCCTCAGGAGTTGAACACCAAGTGCCAGCTGGAGACCGAGAAGCATTCAATTATTATTACCCCCTGATACTCTGTTTGGCCCTGTACATTTCACAGAGTATCCACCAAATCCCAACCACAAACTCTAGACTTTGGAAGACCTGCAGTGGTACACCCGCCCAGATGCTCCCAAAGATCCCTACCAAATTGTGTGTGACAGCAAGTAGATTAAAATATACCCTTTTATATTCAACAGGAAATACAACAATCCTTCTTCCTACCTGGTCCCCCATGGAGCCACCCTTGACACCCAAACCGTCTGTCTCAACCCCTTACTTCTGATGCCACTGGCCAGAGTAGTTAATTCCTGGGAGTGCTTTACCTGGCGCTCACAGGATTGATTATCTCTGCCTTGCCAGCAGCTGGACCTTGGGCTGTGGCTGGGAAGGCCCTTTCCTACCTGGTAAAGTTAGGCCTCATCACCTGGTGGGCCATGCCTGTACCTGCTCCCACCCCTTCTTGCCTGAAGGGGCAGCACAGTACTCTTGTTATCCTGACAGTCTTCTTCATCTAATTAAGTGTGAGAGGATACTGCTAAGCTCCTGTATTTACTCAACAATCTCCCAAGTGGAGCTCAGGATCTGTTGTTCACTAGGGAGTATCTTGTTGAGAGTCTTACCTCAGACAACACAGATATCCCCTTTGCACACCTAGTTTCTGAAAGCTCTCTCCCTGGGATGGCTTTGGCCTCCATTCCCCTCTCTGAAGAAGAACCTTCCCTCTCTCAAGACCTACTATTGCAACCAATAGCTGGCCCTGGCCATAAATCTTGGTTGCTGACAGGCATGTTTTTGATGGGACTGAATTCCTACCTTCATCAGATGTCTCACTCTTTGTCCTTGTAGATCCCTGTTCAAGCAATCATCCAAGTGTTGCACTGGTTGGTATACTGATGGCATTCTCCCCCAGGATGGGAGCCAAGCTTAGTTAGTTTAAATCCCCTCTCTTACAATTCTAATATTGTCTAGCAATAATTTTTAATAAGTTCAACTCATGGAAAATCCACAAGCAAAAAAATATCATCCTTTTTATTAATGTAGATCAGAACCTGTTGGCAAAATGCGGAGTTGGCAAATTTGTTTGCTTGAATTCACCAACTTGCTGGAATAATTTTCATCTTTTTATATAAGGAGCAAGTTGTTCTGGGATGAGAATTGCTCCATTCAGTTGGGGAATTCAAGAAAAAGATTTTGAAAACCCCACATCTTTGCCATTAGGTTCTTAGTCTACACTAGGAATTTAATCAAATTTTAAATGTGGGGTTTGAGCAATAATGAACTTGCCCTTGGTGACGCTCAGTATCAAGAGCTTGTGGTATTCAAAAGACAAAGACAAGGGGCTATTACTACTGAAATATATACACAGTGCTTTAACTACACTCAAGAGGATAAAAAGGTAAATTTTCAGGGCACCCCATCCAGGTAGAGGTCTCATTGATCTCAGTAGCCAACATAGGTTGTTGAGAGGAGGGTAAGGCCTACCATAGAAGAGATGCTAACTTAAAGAGTTAAGAGTTTGATTGGCTTAATAGGGCCCAGAGACCAGTAGTGGGTATCATGATGTCAAATAAACCTACAATGATGATATATAATATGTCATATATTGTTTGGCAGAGGGTGGAGACAGATCTGGGCTTGAAGCAGGTGTCAAGTTTTGGGAGTAAGAGGTGGTTTCATTTCAGTTTGGTAGGCTGGGAGATGACCATATATTTCACAGAAGATTGTGGTGAGATCATTTTTACCAAGCTTCAGTGTGATAGGCTTTTTGTGGGGGTTTCACTATAGTCAGGCGGGCAAACAGAGTATATTCTCAAAGGGGAGCTTCTTGTACTCAGTTTTGAGGGAATACTCAGAGAAATGTACTGGGCTGTAAGGTGCACCTGGCAGACAATAAAACACAGCCCTGGTGTTAGGTTCTTTTGCGGGTAAGGAGATAAAAGCCTGTGTCAGGGAGCCATCCTGCAGCAGGTTTAGGGAAACTTGTGGGCAGACAGCCCACTGGCCCAGAGGAAAGGGTCCACCACAGGATGAGAGCTAACTTTACAATATAGGAGAACAATTTTCCAAGAAGGGCCCAAGGCTATTGATGGGCATCATAGAATTAGCTAGTTCAGTGAGCGTTATGTAGAGGACGCCAAATAACTGTGTTGAGATTGATTCATTGGTGGCTACAGTTTCTTGCAGGCAGTCAGGCCCTACGGTCACAGGAGGAGTCATAGGCACTAAGTAGGAAGGCAGGTAGTTATATTTATCCTGGAATGGTAATGGTTGCTCAATATACCAGGTGCCTTCCCGCCCAATGAGTTCAGGCTCTCTGGTTCTGGCTTTGGGGTTGTAGATTAGAATTCCTTCTCAGGTGAAATCTGAATAGGCAGGATTGGGAAGATATTCTGTGAAATGTACCAGGCTGTAAGGTGTTCCCAGGGGACAGTATAACTTGGGCAGCTTGCCTGCGGTTTCTTGAGGTTGACTGGTAGAAGGGGTGGAGCTAGAAAAATTTATCTTCAAATGAAAAAGTGCTAAAATTAGGTATGGGATGACCTGAGAGAACCAGAGGTTCATAACACTTTATTGCAAAATTGGCAATGGGCAACTTTCTGGCAGCCCCAGAGTATAAGTATGCCCATCTGCCATAAAAATCCTTTTAAGAATTCTTCATGCCAGGTGGTAGAATTTATCAGGGTTTAAAAATCTTTGGTGGCACCTGGAATTTTTGGCATGACTTTGGATGGATTCAGATGGAGAATCTCAACTTTCCTCTTTGAGGTATAGGATTTGTCATCATCTGACGGGCCTTGTTTTTGGGGTAATTTGTATAACACTCTATTGGCAGGGGGGCAGTTGATCACAACAAACTATTCAAGCTGGTACTTCTATTGGCTATGCTAGAGGGATTTATAAGAGGGTGTGGTTTAAATGTATTTTGTGCCTCATTGGTTGGTTTCAGAGGTTTCTCCAAAGTCAAATATGTCCCTGGTTCAAGCCCAAAAAAACGCAGGCAGCTAGGCAGCAGGGCCTGCAGGCTGGCGGCCTGTGGGGTTTTGGGGTTTGAATCCTGGGAATGGGGTTTTGTCTTGTGAATTAAATTAAGATGACTGTCACTTATGACACACAGGCTTATTTTTCAATATCACTAACAGGTGAGTAGGTCCATGTTACTTGCCTTCTTGTGCTCCCTTATGAGAGACCCTGATAACGCCTACTCTACTTGCTACAAATCTGGGGCCTCCATTGACAATGACCCTTTTTATGAACCCAGAAAAGTACATGAATACTTCCAAGACTCTAGCCTGAATCCCTAATCTACCTCAGCACTGCTCCCTTTCACCTCCATCTATTATCTGTTGGGCTACAGGGAAGATATTTTGGACACCTGAACTCAGTAGCCAAAGTTTTCAGGTTATAGATGTTTTTCTGGCCTGTGACCTTCCAACTCAATGGGGGTTTTTCAGCCAGGTACCTAGACCTCTGCTTTCCAAGTCCCTCATAATGTATGGGTTTTAGAGAATAATAGTACATATTATTATTTTGGTAAAATGATTTTCTAAAGATAGGGAGGGTTCTGGCACAAAAGTTTAGAGGTAACTTTATAATGCATACCTCTGGTTAAGGAGTTCCCATACCCAGATTTCACGGTGCAGTGCTAAGCCAAGGCTGCTGTAAAATTGTTTTTCTGGGCCAGGAAAGTTCATGGGGCTCCAATAACATGGCAAAAACTTTGAAGCGGCCATAGCTGGAAACCTGGTGGGTGAATTGGTGTCTCTGGCCATGTGTCAGGGATCCAGTCTTGGGCAGCCAGCCTGTTGTTTCCAGGGGTAACCCAGACCAGGTTTTTTGCGGGTAAAGCCCACCACAAGAGAGGAGCTAACTTAAAAAGGTAGGAGACAGACTTTCCCATCCAAGACCATGGGCCAGCGGCCTGGATTATAGTGTCAATTGCCCCTGTGAGAGTGATGTACACAATCCTGAACAGTTTGCCATTGTGGTCAGTTGGGAGGTTGGGTGAGGAGGCGGGCATAGGCTTGGGGGTCACAGGTTGTTCCATGTGGAGCTTTTAAGCAGGAAGATAGTTCAACTTTCCTCTAAACAATTTGGGTGTTGAGAATATCCACATGCCTTGTCAGTTGTATCTAATTGCAGATTGTATGCAGGCCAAAGGGTTGAGTTCAAGTATCTTTTCCGGGGTGTATTCCTTGTATTTAGATTTCAGAGGGTAGTCTATAAAATGGACGGGTCCAAAGGGTACACCAGGAGGACAGAAAACTGCAGGCGGTGGGGCAGGAGGGCCAGGAGATCTTGAACTGAATTGGTAGATAGCAAATACAAAATAAGGCAATAGCTGTGTGAGCCAAAATAACATAACCTTTATTCAAAAATGGCAATAAGGTTTGAGTGCAGAATCTATAGGCATATATAGCATCCCACCTCCAAACTTAGTATTTTTTATAAGGGCTTCATCAAAATATTGGGAAAAATTTAGGCGGGTGGCCAGGAGGCCCGGGTGCAGGAGCGGCAAAATGGCACCTTGGCTGGATGTTACCTCATTAGTCAGAACGTCCAAATTGGTCACTTGATTTCCTTGATTTTTGGCTGTGGTCATGGGGTTGGGCCCAAAGCCCAGGTTTTCCCTTGGCAGTTGAGTTTGATTGGCTACTTGAGAGGACTTCAAGCTCATGAAGTTCATGGGGGCACCTTCTCTGTCTCCATTAGGCAATTCAAGAAACTCCTCTTCAGGAACCATCATAATTGAACCTGTACTGGTATTCTGGCTTTGGGACTTAGCAGGGGCTTCAGCTTGCGGGGGCTTGATCTCAGAAAAACGCGGGTGGGCAGGCTCTCGGTCCATGGGGCCAGCAGCCCACAGGAATTTGGGTTCAGGGTTCAAATCCTGCCCTTGGGCCTGGGTTTTGAGGGGTAACAAATTGTCAATCCTGACACCATGGTTGGAGCCCAGCCAGCATGGTTCAAATCTTTGTGATGGAACCCTTGTCCACCCAGGACTGTTATTTGGGGGTGCCCTATGCTTTTAACTGCCATTTTTTTTCCTGAGGTTTATATTTAAATAGTAAAGTGGAAGTATTGAACAATGTATACAGTGGTTTTTAAAGCTGTGAGGATGAGCAAGGATACTTCATAATACATAATTGTCTCAAGCAAAAACAAAATTGAAAATGGTTGAATTTATATCAACTAACAATAGGTTTAATACAAGCTTGTTTTTGCTTTTTGGCTGAGAAGCTTCACTTTGGGCTGCTTTTTTTTTGCTTTTCCCGCAGCTTTGAAAACTACTGTATAAGGGTTGAACTAGACTAAAACCAGCCTCCAGAAATGATTGAGGTAGCTGTTACTTTAAGTTTGGGGTATGTGATAAATTAGTGTAGCTTCCTCATCTTGGCTAAGGAGTATGGACAAGATCTTGAACCCAACAAAGAATAGTAGAAAGGACTTGGAATGTTTTATTGTATGGAGGAATATTTATAGTGCATTCGAGGCTTATTGCTCAAATGTACTATAGAGGACAGAAACGATCAGCAAAGTAGATTAAATGGATTTAGGATCAGGAGTATTTCAAGAATGTGCTAAAATTGATTGATTACCATTTAAGGCAGGTATGGACATGTGAGGATTGAATTGGAAAGAAAGATCATTTCGTTCAGACCTGCTAATGATTGAAACTCAACTTATTCATATCAATGATAACTGAATATTCCCATTTGCTTCATCATCAGTAAACCTCGATTATATAAGTATGAAAAGGTGACATACTTGATTCTAAAAACTTTAAAGTTTATCACAGAAAAAGATACTTTGTTTTAGCAAAAGACCGAATTGATATTTTTTATATAATGTTTGGGAAAAAAGGCTTTCTAAAAAGATAAATGTAACACAATGTAACATAGTTAAAGCGGATGCTGTCTTCCAAGAGTATACACATGTCAGTACAAAACCAGGCGAAGTTTAATCACTGAGCATATCTGCATAGTCTTCCATGGAGGCAAATGTAGGCAGAGCCTTGAGTTTCTTCTTGCGCTCCCGCATGGCACGGTTTCTTTTTGTGTTTTCATTCACTTCCTCTTCTTCTTCTTCCTCGCTGGATTCGGCAGCAAGACTTCTCTTGAGGAATGCTAGCTTGCCTAAAGGTTGGTTGGGTAAGCCTATTGTCGGAAACTTATAGAAAATTCAGTTACTTACCGGAGGTGCCATCATCGGAGTCAAGCTCGAATTCAAGATCGCCTTCGTCACTATCCTCGTCTTGGCTTCCGATTGCTTGGCCTTCAACGTCAGAAAAATCTTCAAAGCCAGGAGCATCTCCGGCATATTTGAGATCGTGTTCTTCATCGGAACCTGCATCTTCGTCATTAAACGCCATATCATCGTCGTCAAAGTCAACATCCTCGTCATCTTCGTTGGCTTCCATGCCTCCAATGAGTGATTTGAAGAACTCCTCTTCGCCATCAGAGCCATACTCAGCAGCAGGTGCCTTCTTTTTGATAGGTTGCTTAGCAAGAGAGAAATACTTGTGGAAAAACATATTGTCGGCTGAAACTTCGGAAGGCTTCTTGGAAGAGAAAAACTCTGAATTGGTTGAGCTGCTTTCGGAAATACCCTTGGCCCAAACGATGCCACTTGTACCTCCGAGACCAAGCATAGGTTGCATAATGGAAGAACCACGCAATTCACTGTTTTGAGACTTCTTGGCATTGCGGAAAGCAAAGCGATCCAGGAAATGCATTAGCGTATGATGGTGAAGCTGAGGCTGTTCTGTGATGGGCTCTAGGCTAAGTACTTGCCGCGTGTAATGGGCAACAGTGGGATGGAAATGGCGAAGGAGAAGGCCAAGTTCCCACAAGCATGTATATTCAGCCTTGGATCCTGCAGGATTGTCATCTCTTCCTGAATAACCAGAGCTGTTGATAACTTCGTCTTCGGTGGCGTCAACAGGCGGCGCGATGTCTTCGGGGTGGGTGATGGCGTTCTTTATGATAGGATGGAAGTGTGACAGCTTGAAAATAAGGAAAATCAGACCATTGACATAGGGGGGTTGATGCCAAGAGGCTACTTGACACATGCGCTTCATGAAGGCAGCAACGACTGATACGTTCTCTTCGGCTTTAAGGACGCGGAAAAGAAGATTGAGATGCAAGGCTTGCTTGGAGGAGTGAATAACACGAGGGTCAAGCAGGGTAGAGTACAAGGACTTGATGAACCGGGGACGTACTTTGGTATGGGTACCGGAGATTTGAAATAATAAGTTGAGTGATTGAATGCTGGCATTAAATGAGAATGTCTGACAAATGCGGAAAAGGGTCTCAATATGGCGCTCTAGGGCCGCTGGCTCAACTTTAGAAAATGGGAAAGCACGATTAACGCCCGTCAAAACGGCAGCAACTGCAGAAGAAATCATCTCTTCATTGTCGGTAGGCTCAGGAGCCTTGGGTTTGTTTTTGTCATTGGTTCTAGCCTTGTGTCTGGGCTTCTTGGTTGTTTCTTTGACTGGTACACTTGTCTTGGTGGCAGACATGAATTTTTTAAACAGGTCAAAGTAGATATCCACTAAAAGATTGGCAACAGAGACCTCTTTGTTGGTGAGGACGAACTGATTGAGGGTAACACTGGCGTAGTATTGCGCTCTTAGAGAGATATTTGGTCGCTCAACAAGCGCACGGACTTCAGCCGCAACAATTCCTTTCATCTGAGGATGCAATTCAATCAACTGCAGGAGAATGTATGAGGCTTTTGACGCCACTTTGTTTTCTTTATCTCCCTAGGTTATGGTTAGATATATATAGCTGGTTTCGTTACCAGCTTGTTGACAACGAGCGTTAGCAGATTGGCCTCTTGTTCAGGCTTGCTAGACAGAATGTCAAAGAAATGCCCCAGCATATTGTGCTTGGCAAGCCCAACTGGGTCATGACTCCTAGCCTAAGTCGGTAAGCTTAAGGTTAGTTTCTGTATTACCTCTGCAAGCAAAAGAAAATTGTAGAAGGCTTTCTTCAAATAATCTTCAAAATACCACAGCACAAGGTGTTTTTGAGTCACGTTGGCGCCAGAAAGGGGTTGGTCCTCAAAGAACTTGAGCTTACGGTCTGAAGGAAGGAGGTTGCCAGAACAAAGATCTTTAAAGCTGTTAAGGCAGGGCAAGGATTCACGGCGATTGTTGCGTGCCATCATTGTCAGGAGTTTTCCTAGCTCTGTCATGTGATGAAGAGGTGCCCCGCGGACCCTGAGCGTCAATGCTAAGATCTTATCGTTGAGGGTACCCGACCTCATGATTTCTTCTAGCAGTCCTCTGTCAGAGCTCCTTTTAGCTTTTTTGGAAACAAGTTCGTTTTCTTGGTCTAACAGGACCTTGGCTTGATCGCGTAAAGACCGAGCATAATCCACAGAGAATGCTTGCCCTTCAGAAACCTCTGCAAGAGGCAATTCATACCAGGCTGGAATACTTTCAAATAACTAGAATAGAGTGTCTTAATAAAGCGGCAACAAATCTAACATTGACTCTAAACAAGTAAAGCATAAAGGGATGTCTTGAAATATAAAAAATCACTCACTGGTTTCTCAAGAGGATAAAACAAAGCTTGGTTGGGCTTGAGATGACTGGAACTCGAAAAGGCACGGCTGGTCTGTTGACTTGTTACAACAGATTCCTTGGGGTCAAACTCTATTTCTGGCTCGGGCTCCTCCCGGGCAGCATTTGACTCGTCAGTGTCTTTCGATCTGACCTTTTGATCTTCAACTTCGGTTTCACTCTCGGAAGCAGTAACTTCAGGGTCATCCAAGTCCTCTAATTTAATCTTGCTAATGCCGAGAGATTTAATGAATTTTCCAAGGTCACTTAGATTTGGAGCCTAGAATCAATTTTAGCTTCGGAAATTGAGAAAGTATAACAAAGGCACCCTTTGGACTTGAATAGATGTACCTTTCCTGTTGTTTCTTTATCGTTGCTATCTTCTTCAACTGAAATGTAAACTTCTTCATCAGAATCAACATCCTTTAAAAATTCGAAATCTTGTTTCGAGCCTCCCAAGGAAGATATTTCTTTTAAAAGTCTGGCAGAATCTGTTGAGCCAGTGGCGAACTTCCCAGGGGCTTTGTTTTTCTGTGTCTCGGAATTGGTAATGGTCTTTTTGTTAATAGCAGCTGTATTTCCTTTAAATTTATCCTCCATCTTAAAGTTGTTCTTTTCGGGGTTAGAAGCCTTGACTGTTGCCAAGGGGTCAGGTTTATCAAAATTTTCAACAAGATCCCCTTCCTCAGAAAACCGAACATAGATCTTGGGCTTGACACCAACAGTGTCGATTTTGTAAACAGGCTTTGCTAGGCCTTTTGAAGGGGGCTTGTCATTTCGTTTTTGTGGCGTAATGCGGCTATTTTTTCTATCCATCATGAACCGAAGCGTAGTCTATACAATGTAAATGGTGGATTTGGGTATCTATATAATATAAGGAACTCAGCTAAATCAACAGTTCAAAATGTTGTAGGAGAGCGTTATCAGGACAAAATCTATTCCACCAGTTAGCTGTTCAAGTTTGAGTTGAACCTTAATGCTGGGGGTATAGCACCTTTGCTGCCACCCCTTCAAAATTTCAAACTTTCATCCCTACTGATATATTTTTCCCTTGATCTAGCTCGACCTAGGGATGCTTCGGCTCAGCCCCGGCTAACTTTCGGCTCTTGGCCGCTATGGTAAAACCGAATTTACCATATATTCGAATTTTTAAAAAAAATATTTGAGCGGAATAGTCAAGAGCCAGAAACTGGCTGCGGCTGCCTGGGGCTTGGCCGAAGCAGCCCTAGCTCGACCCTCACACCTCGATGGATTTCCAGGATCCCTGCTAGCAGACAAGCACCTGAAGAATCCCGAGCGGTTTAAAACTTGGGTTTGCTTTGGAATTTATTAGGGATGCGGTTTCCAAATGCCGTGGCCGAACCCAAGCCACACCGGATTCAGGAAGCTTCATTTTGCCACTGCCTGGTCAGATTCCAAATGCCAATAAATCAGGGCCAGGCAAGTCACAAATTTTAAAATGAATTAAAGCACCTCAAAGGATAGTTTGATATCAAGTATATACTTATTGCAAGTGTTTAGTGTGAGATAGGGGAAGATTTATAGGAGAATTGATACCTTTATTGAAATAGAAGAAGAGCATTATATAGCTAGTTGATATGCCACATAGTGTTCCTGTAGACCATGTATGCCATGTGGTTTGAGAGCTTTAGATTCCCTTGGAAAACAGGGGGTTGATCCTAGTGTAGTACCTGGATTAAGTTTTAGGGAAACCTTCTACTTGATAGCTGAGCAATTCCTTATGAAAATGACTCCCAAGAGGAGCGACCAATGATGTCATGGCATAAAAATCTATGGATCCAAACCCCTAAAAAATTATAGATGCTCTGGACCTATGATATAACCTGGCAGATAAGTTTACACAGGAGATCACTACTGCCAAGGCTAATGGCATTATATATGATGCCAGGTTTCAGGATACCAGGTCTTGAGAGGCAGGACAGCTGACATGGGTGCAGTCTGGGCCTGCAGGCTGGAGGGCATGGCCCACCACAGGATCAGTGCCAACTCAAGAACATAAGATAGTGAGCATACCAACACAGACCAAGGACCAGTGGCCAGAACTGTTGAGTCTACCAAGCCCTTTAGAGCAATGTATAATACTTCAAAAAGCTGGGTAGAGATGGTTTCATTGGCAACAACAGAGAATGCTGTCAGGATTGCTCCTGACATAGCTCTGAATAAGGATCAGAGCAAAAAATAAGCACAGTCTAGTGCAAAAGGGGAAGAATTGCGAAATTCCTGATTAAAATGTCATTGCTTCATTAAGCATGACATCATGGTTGCATAGATGACATAATTCATGCAATCATATCTCAGCTCTTAATCCACGTAGGCCAATTCTCATACCAGCATTCAAGAGCTCTCAACAGTGCCTAAAATTTATTTTAAGGAATTAAGTCAGGTCAAAAAGGCCAATCAAGAGCTAAATTGAGCAAAAGCGATCCCCCTGCATGAACTCCTGTTGCATGAAATGATGTCATCCATGCAAGTGTATCTCAGCGAATACGAAAGCAAAATGATTGATCAACCACTCATTTTAAAGCTCTTTGTATTTTGAGTATCATTTGATAATGAACAAGTACCCATTAAGAGACCACATTGCGCGTAAAACCAATTGGAACACAAAACCTTGGAAGGAACCGATCAGATAAGTCCCAGAATTAGGGGATAAACAAAGAAGCAAGCCATGCAGTCCTTGAACAATTCAAGGATAAAATCCAAGCCCTGGCCATCAATACTGGCATCAACCAATGGGGATCTGGAACCCAGACCACATGGTTTGTGCCAGACTCTTGACAAACCTTACTACCCAGTCTAAAATTAGACCTTGAGGAAGACTTAGGTGTAAGGTCTCATGGTCTGGGGAAGATGATTATAAACTAAAGCTTTTAACCCAGTGATATTTATACAGTAGTTTTAAAAGCTATGGTGACAAGCAAAAATTCTTCAGATTTAAACAAAATCCAAGTCTCAGGTTAATATATATACTCTGTTAACAGGGTTTATTGGCGTCAATGGGCAAAATGGGTCAACACATCAACAAAAAGCTCACATGCAAAGCAAAACCATTCAAAATATAATCTGAAATACAACAATTCACAAACAAAATAGTGTGAGTTGACTTTTGGTGTACATATGTTTATTATGTGAATCAGTGACAAAATACACCCAAGCAAGGTGTGCCAAAACTCAATCCAAAAACAAAACACAATAGCAACTCACAATGTAAACAAAATCACTCACGTAATGTGTGCAATGGATTGTAATCATGAATGATACCAAGGTATCTAAAATAAGACACAAGATCTGAAACATAAATTTTAAAAATATTGTGTTGGGTGTTTGAATTTGGCAGTAAAATCTGGGAAAAGGGGTGGATTTTTTTGAGTATTCTAAAATGGGTGTTGTATAACAAAAAAAACTAACTAAGAAATAAAAAAAATCTATAATTGGGATATTGGGTGGGAAAAAAATAATAATTGAATATCCATAAACAGATAAAAAAATTAAAATTAGAGAGTAACTTAATTAAGTTTTATTTAAATTTTATTAAATTCTAAAAATGAAAGGAACACAACAACAGACTATCATTGCACCTGTTGTGCGCCGCAGTTGCCCCCGCGGGTCAAAGAATAGACTTAGTACAACACAAGTGCCTACTCAGGAGGGAGGCAGGAGAGGAGAGTTCCATAGTGACACTGCACTGACACAGCTGGTTCAAGGAGCACAAGCTGCTAGGGTGCGGAGCATCAACCCTCGGGTCCCCAAGCTGACCCGGAAGCCCACCAAGGTTACCACAACAAAAACAGTTAGAAACAAGGAGGTAGAACTTACTTCATATGTGTTTGACGTTGTGTACCGGCAAGAGTCGGTCCCGTCAGCCATGCTGGAGAAGGTGAAGCCTGTACTTGATACTAGCTATGAGCCCTACGTCAGTGATGGCAATCAGGAGGATGACAAGAAGCCCCAGTTCTACCAAACCAATGAGGGACAGCTGGTGCTAAAGAAAGTTGCAGCCTTCTACAACAAGGTGCCCATGCCTTGCAAGCCTGTCATCAATCAGGATCCTGGCTTGTCTGAACCCACAAAGCCCGCCCAGAAGCGCATCCCCGACATTAAGTACATCATCCTTCTCCGGCTCATGCGGGAATTGGGTGACTACAAGGCAGCCACAGCCCTTGTTGGGGTGGATCCCAAGTACGCCTTCAAGACCTTCAACAAGTTCATAGATACTGGCTGAGTCCTTGCCACGGAGAAATCCTTGCGCGTTTCCACCATGCTCACCAAGGAGCACAAATGGGCAATCCGCCAGTGGATCACCTGGGACTGCCATCTTGAACTAGCAAATATACAGGCTATGGTCAAGTCCGCTTTTGGGATCAAGGCCTCAATTTCTTTTTACTACCATCTGGTCAAGGGAATGCAATTTTCCTGGAAAAAACTTGGGGTATCCCCATACAATTGGAACAGCCCAGCCAATATCAAGACCCGTAAAAACTACGCTGAGGTGTATACTGCCCTCAAAGCCAAGGGGACGGTCAAATTTTACTATATTGACAAATCAGCATTTGCCTCTTTGATGCTCAATGAGTATGGGTATGTCCCCAGAGGCTCCAATGACAGGGTGGATTGGCGTGCTGCAGTCTGCGCCACAGCCTATTCAATGGTGGCTCTCCTCGGTCCAAAGGGAGTTGAGCTATACCAAATGATACTGGGCTCCCACAATAGCCGGACCTTCCTGTCATTTCTCTGATTGGTCCAGGAGCACCTGAGGCGCACGAGCCCGGGCTTCACCAACGTAATTGTGTTGGACAACGTTGGTCTCCACAAGGTGGCTGATATTCTTGAAGAATTTCCATCAATTGACACGAGCATTGCAGTGGGCCCCCAGCAATTGGCCACAGCAAATATGCACCTTCTCTTCCTCCCCGCCTATTTGCCCTTCCTAAATCCCATTGAGGAAGTCTTTGGGTGGCTCAAGCAAGTTGTCAAGCAAGGAACCCCAACTGGGACTGAGGACCTGTTTGATTTGCTGCAGGCCAGGATCCATACCCTCCCAGCTGAGACTGTGGCCAAATTCTATGGCCACACTGATTTGTTCATCCCCACATGCCTAGCCAAACAGCCAATCAATTAAAGGCTTAGTGTGACCAACTTTTTTTATATTCTCTAATTTTTTATTCAATATTTATTAATTATCATTTTATATTTAGATGTTTCTACGCCCGCAATCATATTCAGAAGATCCATCAATAGATGTAAGTAATTTATTTATTTTATTGTATATTATTTTATTATGCCATCTAAGGGTATCCCAAATGCTTGATACTGGATTACGCAAACACATTAATATCACTTTTGGAAAATAAATATAATAATCAAAAAAAAGTTAATGTAATGTGTCACAGCCCATATCAGAGTCTGATTGGGCTTCCACTGGGGAGGCAGGCCGGGCCTGAAAGGCCATGTACACAATAGGCGCAATCCGTACCAGGTAGTTGAGGGCAGTGGCCAGGGGGCGCCAACTCCCAGTATGGGGCACAACCTGGTCGGCCAGCCCCAATATGGTGATGTAGACAAAACCTAGCTTGCTGGAAATCCTGAGTGGGCAGCGCATTTGGGAGAGGAGGTGCAGTTGGGATCTCCTTCATGGTTGGCAGCAGATTCAAATGGTGCGGATGGAAATACTCTAGATCAAGGGCGCAGGGTGGTTCAGCAGGGGCAGCAGGAGTATAACCAGGTGGATGTGGATAGGCTAGTTTGTATATTGTGGTGGATTCACAAATAGATGCAAAGAAAATAATTAAATTTGAGCAAAAATAGACAATTCCTGCAATAAGATAATAATTTCTAGGCATAAACTTGCTTTATTAAGATGTCAACAGTGAGGGGGCTTCTCCCCTCACTACTTATACTTACTGTTGGTTCTATGGCCTTTTGTGCCACCAGAGAACTGATGGCATCATTTGGAGGTGGATTTGCAATTTTACCTGGAATTTGCGTGCTTGGCTAAGAGGGTGAGTCTCTCATTGGTTGTTATAACATGAACCTTTTGAATTTTGCAGTTTGGTGAGTTGCTACAGTTATTTTTAGCTCCTGCAATGGATCAATTGCCCAATCATGCAATCAAACGGTTGCATTCCCAATGTGCCATTTCCTGATAGGTGATGGCCCGGATTTGTCCTCAGGTTTGATGCCAGGGTTTGAGGATCATGCCTCTCAGTCCAGACCATTTGTTAAGTGGAAGGAAATTGTTTGCCCTAGGAAGTGCTTTGTGGGGGCTTCTATGCTACATGTTTAATCACCTCTAGAGAGGCCAGCTGACTGTCCAGGGCACTCTGGGCCCTGACATAATGCGTCCAAATCAGAAGTAGATTTTATTGAAATATATTATTATGCTTTTATTAAGACCTTCTCTGGGATATATTCTGCAGATCTTGTTTGCT
>QTSX02004020.1:0-17378 GCA_014839935.2 Entomophthora muscae | reverse complement strand
TTTATACATTAGTTTTAAAATCTATGGCAACAAACAAAATGAACTCAGATTTAAACAAAATGAATCCAGATTTAAGCAAAATTGAAATGAACCCAAATCTATTGTAGATCAATATAAATTCATTTATTTTTAATTTTGTTTAAATCTGAGTTCATTCTGTTTAAATCTTTATTGCTTTTACTTGTTGCCATAGCTTTTAAAACTACTGTATTAATTAAAAATATATTTAGCTACACTTCTATTTTGTCTAAACCTGAGTTTATTTTGTTTAGAGCCACAGCTTTGAAAACTAATATATGGCTTAAAATTTGTTGTTTTTAATAAAAAAACAATAGTTTCATAACATGGCTGGTAAGTGAATGTTCCAATGTATTGCATCTTCTGTGGTTATCTTCTTCAAACTCTTGATGAGTGCCTGATTAAAGCGCTTTGTCAGGCCATTGCATTGTGGGTTATACGCAATAATAGATCTACTGTTTAGTACTAACCATCACATAAATTGTCTACCATATTTTTCATTAAGTGGTGCTCTGGATAACCCATAAGGGCTGCAGGAGGTCCATATGTGATGGAAATTGCGGGGATAGTATGAAGCTGTTTCTAAGTGTTGAGGAATTATACCCAAATCCACATAGAATTAATGATTAACCTGAGCATTCAAATATCTTTTTGTAAAATTTCCAATTGTAAACCAAGATTAAGCAGAACAATTAATCCTAACCAAAAAGTAGCCCAAGATAAATGGCCTGAGACAACATCAACAAATCTTCATAGTAAAATTCTGGACCTTCAAGGCTTCCCATTTTCAGTTTCAAGAATGGGAAGGAGCTGCCGGTGGTTGGCGCAAAATTAACCTTGGCGGCACCAACAACAAAGTTCTAACTGCAGGACACCCTATCTTTCCAGAAATGATTCTGTTGAGAATCAGATTGTACAGAATATATTGTAACAATACAACCACAGGATGCATTTTTAAAAGTAAATTAGAACTTGGGATAAACAATTTTTTTCTGAGTAAAATTTTGGAGGACTCAACTCTTAGAGTTGAAACAGTGAAAAGTATTCAATATATCAGAAAAATTTGACTAAGCAATACCACCTGAGTATTGACCTCCTATTCCCTTCCACATTGTAACCAAGTAAGTATCTGGTCCAGGTTGCAAATAAACCTTGTGTGACTAGTTTCTGACAACCATGCTGATTGACAAGCTCATATTGGGTGACTCTCCAAATTGGCACCAATTTATCATGGATCAATTTGAAAAGGGAACCAGTTTCACGACACTGGAGCAGCCATAACCTATTTTAAAATCCATTTTGGATTTAAACTCCTATTAACTCGGACAATTTTTGACAAAGGGGTTTCCGGCTTTTTGTGCCTTCTTGCTTGGCGAGATATTATGTGCATGATCGAACCTACCGTGACCTAAGTATAGGTTGTAAAGATATCTTTTGTAAATGAATTTTGATATGGTTTTGTATTGTGCTTTTTTGCTTACCCTTTGGAAACTAGTCATTTGGTAAAAGTCTTTATTGCCAAAATAATATTCTTATTCTTATTAACACTCTTTGATTCAGGGCTAATGTGAAGGTTGTCTTGACCAACTTATTTCAAAATAAGCTGCTCATGAAATTACAGAGATAGTGAGTATTTTTAATAAAAGTGCTATTTCTCAGAGATCCTTTACAGATGACAGCTCTTAAAAAAGTTAAAAAATGCACCTTTAAAGTAGTTTGGCACCAATGTCCTTCTTGCCCATAATTGGTCTGTAGTTTAGAGTAACACATAATCTCCCAGTTTCTTTTTATGCAATTTGAAGGGATATAATCTGGTGTTATTGATCTCGGGTGCTTTGACTATAAGCGTCCTCTCATACTGTGTAATGTAAAAGTCAAAGCACATAAAAAATATGGGATAAATTAATCAGAAATGCAGGATTTTAATGTCAATTTGGTATTTTTTGTAAGTCTCACAAAACATAGACAACATGAATAAATTAAGAAACATGAAATTGCTAGGATTTTCAAATTAAGTGAGCTGAATTTAAAATCAAATAAAGGTGGTGAATTTGAAATTAATTAATTTATGGGTGTCTCAAACAAGAAGCCGAAAAGGATCTGAGGTGGATTTATACCAATTCCTTTTGGGAATAGCAGGCATTCCAAAAAATTACCCAATTCTTTTTAAGACAGCCAGTAAAAATCTAGATCATAATATTCGCACCCAAAATAGATATAATTAAAAGTAAATTGACTAAATATAAACTCCTCTTAATGGGTTTAATTTTTCAACAAAAATTTATTAGTAGTCTTAAAATCTATGGCAAAACAATTAAAAATACCTCATTTTTAAACAAAATGATTTCAGATTTAAAAATCCAACTATCAGGTTAAAAATATACACTCTGTTAACAGGGATTTTTGGTGTTAATGGGCAAAATGGGTCAACACAGCAACAAATTGCTCACACGCCAAGCAAGACTATTCAAAGTACAATCCAAAATACAAGGGTTCACAAACAAAATGGTGTGAGTTGACTTTTGGTGTAAATATGTTTACTATGTGAATTGGTGACAAAATACACCCCAAGCACAGTGAATCAAACCCAAATCCAAAAACAAAAACATAGCAACTCACTATGTAAATAAAACCACTCAAATAATGAAAAATGGAATATAATCAAGAATGATACCATGGTATATAAAATAGGGACACAGCTGAAACATAAATTTTAAAATAATTGTGTTGGGTGCTTAATTTGGGTAAAATCTGGAAAAGTAGATTGTTTTGAGTATTCTAGAATAGATGTTCAAAAACCAAAAACAACTAATTAAAAAC
This sequence comes from Entomophthora muscae, assembly GCA_014839935.2. Lineage (NCBI taxonomy): Eukaryota > Fungi > Entomophthoromycota > Entomophthoromycetes > Entomophthorales > Entomophthoraceae > Entomophthora > Entomophthora muscae. The sequence goes on along the minus strand of QTSX02004020.1, from coordinate 14,540 downwards.
AAAAAATTTAAATTGGTCTAACGGGGTGTAGGAATATTAATTAAATATCCATATTTCAGATAAAAAAGCAAAATTTTAAAATTAGGGAGCAACTTAATTGAAATTTATTTAATATTTTATTAAATTTTAAATGGAAAGAACATATATAGAGTACCAATACACCTGTTGTGCCTGTGATTTCAAATGCTCCCGTGGGTCAAAGAATAGAGTTAGTGCAAACCCAGAGTACCTACTCAAGGAGAGAAGGAGATGAGTTCCACTAGTGACACTGCACTGACACAGCTGGTTCAAGGAGCAAAGCTGCTAGAGTGCAGAGCATCAACCCTTGGGTCCCCAAGTTGACCCAGAAGCCTAGCCAAGTCACCCACTACCAAAACAGTTAGAAACAAGAAAGTCTAACTTACCTTCATATATGCTTGACCCCATCTACTGCCAGGATTTGGTCCTGTCAGCCATTCTGGAGAAAGGTTAAGCCTGTGCCCGACACTAGCTATGAGCCTTATGTCAGTGATGGCAACCAAGAAGACAACAACAAGCCCAAGTTCTATAGAACTACAGAGGGACAGCTGGTTCTAAAGAATGTTGTAGCCTTCACAACAAGGTGCTCATTCCTTGCAAGCCTATCACCAATCAGGTCCTGGCTTGTCTGAATCCTCAAAGCCCCCCCAAGAAGCACATTCCTGGCATCAAGCGCATCATCCTGCTCAGGCTTAAGCGGAATCCGGTGATTACAAGGCAGCCACAGCTCTTAGTTGGGGTGGATCCCAAGTACGCCTCCAAGACCTTCACACAAATTCATCAATACTGATGAGTCCTTGCATAAGAGAAATCTCTGTGATTGTCCACCATGCTCACCAAGGAGCCAAATGGGCAATCTGCCAGTGGATAACCCTGGACTGCCATCTTGAACTAGCAAATATACAGTCAATGATTAAATCTAATTTTGGGGTTGAGGGCTTCAATTTCCTTTACTACCATCTGGTGAAGGGAATGCGCTTTTCCTGAAAAAAACTTGGGGTATTCCCTAAAATTGGAAATAGCCCAACCAACATTTAGACCCAGAAAAAAATATGCAGAGGCGTACACCCCCCAAAGAAGGGGACAGTCAAATTTTACTATATTGACAAATCAGCATTTGCCTTGTCAATGCATAGTGGGTATGGTATGTCCCCAAAGGCTCAAATGACAGGCTAGCTTAGGTGTGCTGCAGTCTGCGCCATAGCCTATTCCATCCTGGCGCTCCTCAGTCTAAAGGGGATTGAGCTATATCAAATGATATTGAGTTCCCACAACAGCCGCACCTTCTTGTCATTCCGCCAATTTTTCCAGGAGCACCTGAGGCGCACAAGCCTGGGCTTCATCAATGTAATAAAACTGGACAACGTTGGTCTCCACAAGGTGGCAGATGTTCTTGCTGAATTTCCAACAATTGACATCAGCATTGCAGTTGGCCCCCAATAATTAGCCACATCAAATTTTTGCCTTTTATTCCTCCCTGTCTATTCCCCATTCCTAAACCCAATCAAAGAGGTCTTTGGGGTGGCTCAAGCAAGTTGTCAAGTGGGGAGACACCAACTGGGACTAAGGACCTCTTTGATTTGCTGCAGGTCAAGATCCACACCCTTCCAGCAGAGACTGTGACCAAGCTTTATGGCCATGCTGATTTGTTCAGCCCTGTGTTCCTGTAGCCAAGGAGCCAATCAACTAAAAGGGGTGTCTATTCCAAATGTTTTTTATATTCTTTAATTATTTTTTAAATTTATATATATTTATTTTATATTTAGAAGCTTCTAAGCCCACAATCACATTCAGCAGGACCATCAATGAAGGTTAGTAAATTTATTTTATTATGGCATCTAAGGTTATCCCAAATACTTGATACTGTATTACTTGTATAGATTTATATCACTCTTGTCAAATAAATATAAAAATGAAATTAAAAAAGTTAAATGTAAATTGTACACGGTAGAAGTAAATTTTATTAAAGTAAATATTGTAATACCCAGACATGGTAGGCAATACTTGGGCAAGATATGGTAGAAGGTTGTCAAGTTGGAAGCCATTCAATGCAGTAACAATTGGGTTGACAGTCATCAACCACCAGAAGACCTTGGCATGGATATTGTATCTTCCAAAGCTCCCCCGCAAAGTAGGTCAGCACGTAGTACATGAAGTATACACCACTATGGACAGGATAGAGTGCAGGGATACCAGGGGAGTCCATGAACCAGTGTGGGAAGAGTTGAGCTGTCCCAGATTATAGTGGTAGTTGTGATCTAACCCTTCTGGTGAAGGTCCAAAGAACTCTGATCCCTGTTGATATCCTCCAATCCCAAGGCAAGCTGTGAGTACAGCTTTGAAGATGAGGTGATTCATCTTCCTTGGATTGTAGGTGGTTGGCTGGGGCAAACTAATTAAATTAGACTTAAGGTGTTAAGTAAGATAGCTTTATTGAGGGTATTAAACTCAATAATATCCCAAGTTATTTGAGGAGGGATCCCTTATTTATAGTGCTCTCCTTTGTGTAAAGATTTTCAAATGGAAGTGGAAAGCAGGAGATGGGGGATCCCAGAAGTTTGGAGGCTAGAAATGAAAGTTGGTTTTTGGGAAGAAGGCAAAATTCTTGTTCTTCTGTTGTGGGTTTGGTCATTCTTGACTGGACCCAATGATTTTCCCTGGACATGGAGTAATGTGGTGGTGGCAATCTTTGAGGTCTCCCTTATCTATTTTTATCTTGGGAAATATGGTTTGGTTAGAGTTTGGACTCAACCTTGTGGTCTGGGCCTCAGAAAACCATTGGCCCTTAGTAGAATTGTGGGTCACATTCAGAGCTTGAGTTTGGCTTTCTTCTGTAGGGCAAGAATAGTTTTTGAATCTGAATCCTTAATTTCTCCTTCTTCTGAAGGGCAGGAACAGTTTTTAGAATCTGAATCCTTAATTTTCCCTTCTGAAGAATAGGAATTATCCAGTAATCTTTCCTCAGCAATCAGGGACTTTTCTGATTGGCTGCAATTTATGGGGATTTATGATTGGCTGTGGAGTGGGGCCTGAGGCCCAGGTGGGTGGCTGGCAGTCAAATGGGACCCAGAGGGTAAACAGGTGGCTGGACAGGCCCTGAATGGCAGGTGGGGGGCTGGTGGCTGGGCAGCGGGGGACAGGAGGGCAGGAGGGCGCCTGCCTGGAGGATAAATTGTTCCAGTGTTTGTTAAGCTCCGTTTTTTCCTCTGTTTGATTTTTATTTTCCCTAATTAAAGGGGGAAATCCTCATTGAATTGAGCATTTTTAACAGAAAATCCATCTATTCTTTCCCAAAATTTTCCTTTAGTAAGAATCTGGTTTGTTTCAGGAATATTCCTGACAAATATATTGTCAAAACAGCAGGCTTGACCTGCCTGCAAGGTTCCAAGTAAGCAGGTTTGTGCCCCACAATCAAATTATCCAGTCACTTGAAGCCAAACTAGAAATTCAACTCAAATTTCCAACTCCAACAACATGAACAAATGATGATCCCTTACAGTGGATACCTTGTTTTGACGCTTGACTCATTACCAGGATCAAGCCACTTCCTTTGCCATCCCACTGTATGATCAACACTATTATGCTCCTGTCATTCATTATTCACAATGACTATATAATCATTATCTCTCAATAAAGAATATTATCTAGTTTCTAAATATTTTTCCCCTTGTAACTCTTCTAAAACAGCACAGTTATGGCAATATTTATGTGTATATGATGACTTTCACTGGGATTTTTTTCTTCAAAACTTGTTTGCTAAAAAAAAATTAGAAAATTTAGGCATTAAAAAGAAAAATTAAAAGTGTAGCTTAATTTGAAGAATAGATTTTTATTGGGTGCACCTGTAGTGGGTTCTTTGGTATGTACCCACCTGGCAATGGAGGTGGCGCACATCTTCCACCACCACCCTGTATACAATGAATACATATAGATTGAAATACTTCTTCCTGCTGGTGAAAGAAAGTATGGTCAGGTGGGAGTTCAGGAGCAGCTTTTTGGGTGGGGATGCAAACCTAGTAAATTTCAGCCAGGACCAGGGCGTCCTGGATGACGTGGTCCATCAAGTTGTATTCATGGGGGACCTTCTTCCTATCCAGGGGAATCCTGGCCTTGTCAATCCTGAGAAGGACTCTGTCCAAGTCCTCTAGAAAGTTGTCCATCCCAAAGAAAAAGATATAACAGGTAAACCACAAGGTGAAGCCTTTTCCCAGAAAAGGCTTCAGTAAACTCACAAAGTTTGTTGTATACTGTGCTGATCTTTTTCTCATGCTTTGTCTTTGAAAAGCTCAGCTCCATGGCTTCAGAGACCCCTGTCATGTCAGTGCTCCAGGCCAGCCCAAAGTTGACAAGGATGATTTTGGTTTTATTGACAGCTGTTGTGTCTGCAACAGCCAATTTTCCAACTGTCTGCCCAAAGTTCTCCAGCAGGTAAGAGAGCGTGTGCTTCACCAGGAAGAAGAAGCAAACAGCCGCATGTGCCTGGCCCATCTCTGATATTTTCTTGAATGAGAGCATCACCAGGACGTCCCAAACAAGCTCAATGGAGTTTACACAGTAAGCTCCACTGAGGGCCACCAGGTCCAGGCAGATCAATTGAGCATGTTTTATGCATTAACTGCCCTCTTACCATGTGTGAGCCCAGCCAATGCCTCCCTGGATACTGGGAAGGTGTTGTTGATTTGATCCTTGAGCTCCTGCAAAACAGGGGGAGACAGAAACAGCTGCCTTGCCACATGATTGGTGTAGTTGATGATAAGGTGGTGGGGACAAGGGAGACCAGGACTTGGCAGATTTTGCTGTCTATGTTTTCTAAAATAAGGTAAGTATTTTGAAACTTTATTAATTTTTTATTGGGTTACCTTCTTTTGTTTCTTTCTTGCCAGCAGCTTCAGCAGGCTTAGCTATTATTGGCGCAAGCAATTGCGCCGGCAATTCTGTGTCCTTGGTTTTGGCGCAATTTGATGGCTTGAGATGTGCATACATCTCAGGGTTTTTGCCCAGACAGACACGCAGAGAGGGCAAAAAACTTGAACTGAAGGCCCTCAACCACAGTTTTGAATGTTAAGAAGATACTCAAATGTTTTTTCAGGGGTGTCTAGCGTTTTGTCCATAAGTGCCTTAGCAGACACCTTTTCAATTTTTCCCCAGTGAGGACACTGGCCTTGACTTTTTCCTTGACCTTGCAGTCAATTTATTTGATCTCTGCAAAAACAGAGTCAAGGTTACTGAGAAATTTTTTCAGTTCTCTCATTGATTTTTTTACTAACCTTTCAATATGTTTTTATAGCTTTCTTCCAAATAAAATATGTATTATTCTGATACTATTGCCTCTTTGTTTATTCCTGATTGTTTTCCTATTAATCCAATATCCCATCTTTTTACCCATTGTGTATATGTTTTAAGCTCATCTCAATAGGTGTTGTTTGCTTTGTGTCAGCATTGCTTCCATAACCACCATATTATTTTTAGCACTTAAACACAGCTCCATGTAAAAATATTAGCAACAATTGGGTGATAAGCTAAATTTGAATTAGAAAATTATAGGTTAATTGTGTTTAGATAAAGTTGTTACTGATCCAAATTCAAAACCTTAATGATAAATTTTAAGCCAATCAGGAGCTGAGTGATAAAGTAATTGTTGTGACATAAAGGGTCACCCAATAACTCTTTGATGCATATGTGCTAATTAATATGATTGGCTGGATCTTTTGCCATTGAGTGCCATTGCTGCTGTGACAAGTTGTTGATGTACTAGTGCTAACTCAGCAGCTGATTGGGCACTAGTCCACTAAAAACTTGCTACAGCGGCAGTTGCTCAATGGAAAAACAGCCAGTCAATCATGTAACTAGCACAAATGCATCAAAGAATTATTGGGTGACCCTTTATGTCACAACAATCACTTTATCAATTGGCTCCCAATTGGCTTAAAGTTTATCATTAAGGTTTTGAATTTGGATCAGTAACAACTTTATCTAAACACAATTAACCTATAATTTTCTAATTCAAATTTTGACAACCACCAAATTGTTGTTAATATTTTCACAGGGGGCTGTACAAAATGCTAAAAATAACTGTGTTCTGGATCTAGATACATGGCATAGTAAATATATGATTTTATAGAAATAAGCTGAACATAAAGAATAAAACTAACTATAAACAAAGAGAACATGAACAATTGAAATTCAAAATAAAGATAATATAAATAGAAAATGTTTATCAACAGGGGGCTTATTGGGGGCAGGGAAGAGAGATGCCTAGTAGGCAGAATAGTGCAGGAAGGAAGGCGTAGAGCCAGTGCTTGCCTGGGGGGTCTGTGATTGGGTCTGTGGGGCTGGCAGGTGAGATGTAGTGGTGGCAGGGGTGAAGGCAGGAGGATTGAATATGATGACCGCCATGTACCGCTCATTGTACTCCTCATTGATCATTGCCGTGATTGGATGGTAGGTGGCTGTGGTGCAAGGTGGGAGGTGCTTATCCTTATGTGATTGGTTACCCATATTCACATGGAAGACAATTTGGGCAAACAAGTCAGCCATCATATGTGACCAAAGAGAGAATTGTGGTCAAGGACCCCAAGATAGAGGTCATTGAAATCCTGAGGGTGGTGCTCCTGTACTGTGTCTTCAATGTCATAGAACACAACATCACTCAGATGGATGTCTGCATGGCAGGCTGGGTACACAGAGGCCTGGTGTCTGCGTCCCTGGATGGCCTTGAGGGCAGTGGAGCTACCCCTCATCTGGTGGTTAAAGAAAGCCTGGTGCTTGGAATTTGAGCCAATCAAGGAGTCAAGTAATTCACCAAGGATGCAACTGTGCTTTTAGCCATTGGTGAAATCTGGGTTTGTCTAATAGTCGACAAAACCCTTGACTGAAATAGCCAGAAATGCACCACTAAACGTCCCCTTCTTGACTTTCTTTTTAATATTTTTGTAGTGGCTTTTCTTGCTCACAAAATTGTCAAACACAATTGATAACTTGTAGTACAAGATGAACATGACGTCATCTAAAAAAACTTGTCAGGCATTGGACCAGGGTGGATTCAATTGCCTGATTATATAGGGAATCCTCTGTGCCATCCCATTGGCTGCTGGCAACATTGGTCAGAACACAGACTGACACCACCTTCCCATACATCTAGAGCTGCTCCATGCGCTCAGACACCCAAATTCCATGGTGCACAAGTTGCTTCTGGACCTGGGTCAAGGGAAGCCTGGTGTCCTGCTGCAAGAGATCAAGCATGATTGGGTAGGCCTCACTGATTTGGGACTTGGGGGCCTTCTTGGCTGTCCTGATCAGATTCCCCTTATTCATTAAGTTATTAAATTCTTGCATTATTGTAGCCCAGGTAAATCTCAATTGGCTAGCAATCTTTTTTCAGGACATACCCTGAAGGTTCAGTGCCACAATTTCCTGAAGAATATGGGCAGTAATTATTCTTTGTTTGGGGCGCTGGGCCAAGGGGCTGAAGCCTGATTGGCTGTAGGGGATAGGTTGGCTTGTGGTGGGAAGTTGTTCCAAATCAAGGTTACCATCCTTCTTGGTTGGTTGACAGGCAGCTTGTGCGGGGGTGGGTACGGGAGCAGGGGGCAGAGCTAGACACTAGGTGACTCTCAAACAAGTCAAAGCCATATGTGTCAGGGGCCAAGTACAGGTCAGCTTCCTTGTTACCTGCGTCAAAGGCTTGGATATAAATGGGTGCTTCCACATTCTGAGCCTCACCTCCATTGAAGCTGACTTGGCTACTGCTGGCTTGATTGTTGGTGCCGTCAAGAATTTATTGTTGTTGAAAACCACTATAAAAAATCTAGGATAAAATCACTAAAAGTAGAAGTTTAAAATTTTTATGATTTATTTTTATTGTAATCATCATTCCATATTTGGGAAGTTCTCAAAACCATTTTACACAATTAAGGAGCTATGAAAATGAATAAAGTACCTCTTTTTCTAAATTGAATAGCTGTTGATTGGCTGTTAAAATGTTATTTTTCTTTTAGACTCCTCATACTACACATTCTGTGTGACTTTATTTTGCTTTGTGCTTGTGGAATCTTGCTTCTATATTGCTTAAATTTTGTTTTTATTTTAGTCCTTCTGTTAGTGCCCCATATTAATTCTGATTGGATTATAATATACTATGGAAGAGCATCCATCCATCTCACTTGATGTGTCAGTTCATTTTATTTGTGGTTTAAAAAACAATACCTTATATTTGCTATAATTTTTTATAATGGGCTAGTGAAATTTTGTTTATTGTTTGATGGTCTATTTATTAACCAAAATATTTAAATTATTTGAATCCTGAATCTTGCGCAACTTGGATTCTGTTCAAATCTGAAATCATTTTGTTTAAATCTGAGGTATTTTTGGATGTTGCCATAGCTTTTAAAACTACTGTATGTCTTATTCTAACAACAATCAAGTAACCAAGCTGATTCCTGGTCTTGGTAAAATCATGCAGGGCTATGCTGGATCTTTCAACATTTAAGCCTCTGTCTATGACCACTCCTGACCTACTGTCAGGAATATTCCTGAAACTACCCAAATTTCTACCCCATTCTAATTTGAGAACAAAAAAATCCTTTCCAAATACAGATAAACATGAGCATAATTCCTTCCACTAAACCAAGGAAAAAACAAAACATTTAAAGTCCAAACAGAACTTAAAACAAACCAGAATGGTTTAGCATCTGGGCAGGCGCATGCCAGTCCTGCCCACCAGCCAGCCTTGCCTACCAGGCACCCACAAGCAAGCCTCCTGTACACTGTTGTGAATGCACAAACTCATGCACTTTCAATTTTTCCTTTGGTGGGTTCTTTTGAGGACAATCTCTTGCTTTTGCTTTTGTCCATCAAAATAGGTTGATTTCTGAAGATAGAAATTCATCTGTTGTGTTTCTCACTCTGCGCAACTCACTTGCCCCACTCATGTCTGTGGCAAGTGATCCCACTGTCCAAATAGTGTTTTGTGGTAGCACAAAACAATATTTAAGCAACTTCTTTATCACCAATAAAATTTAAGTTCTATTCACATTTTTGTCCTTGTGCCTTTTAGTACTTTGGAGCCTCTCTCTAGCCCCACCTAGCAGATATTTTACTATTCAGGGCCACAAGGTAATTGTCTCACCTTCCCTGCCAACTAATCTGAGGCTTATTATAAACCTAATACTAAGGTTATGATTCCCTGTTGTGTTTCTGTGCTGTGCCTCAGAACACAACAATTTTTAAAGTTGTTTATTTAATTGATTAGGTAAAATCCAGATTCAGATACTAAAAATTTAAATGAACTTTAACTCAATTTAACCAATACAGACCGTTCACCAAATTATGTTTCAAATATTGACTAGTGTAGAATTTGAGTTTGTTTCTTTTTGACTATTATTTGATAAATAACTTGAGCCAATATTAACACTTGTCATAGGTGATCATTAGTAACAAATAGACAAATAGCATCAGTGTTTACAGTAATTTTTAAATCTGTTGAGATAAACAAAATTCTCTGTCTAAAAAATGAAAGCAAGCCAGTCTAAAACAAAATCAGAGTGGATCAAATCTATTTTAATTTAATATAAATCCCCTGGTACTCAATTTTGTTTTTAGACTGATTTTTTTCATTTTAGACTGATATTTTTGTTTATCTCAACAAGATTGAAAACTACTTTATATTGGGTGACTCTGGTGGCATTGAATCAATATGGATCTGTTGATGACTCACAGGTCCAGAGCTGTGGCTTTAAAAATTACCAGCAATCATGCCAATAAAGAGGTCCCTTTTACTGAAATAAAATTTTCTTATTGTATCTACATCTTTTATTTAATTTTTTACACCATGTGTCAGGGCCCATCATAAAAAGTATCAAATTCAGATGTGATTGTGACAATTTCAGTAAATCAATGTAAACTCTGCAAATACTGGATATATAAAGACGTTTAAACATTTGTTAGAAAGCTGCAGACAGTTTGAGCCACTTTACTTATTAGATACATTGAGCATAATAATCCCGTTTGCATGCTAAAGAGCTTGTCAAAGAAATTCATGCATTACCCTTATTGATAGCATGCATAATTTCAGAGATCAAATAATAAGCTACAATTATGATTATAGCTTCTGAGTGATATGCCCAAGTCTAGACCAGAGCCTGGGAACCAGAAATTCCAATTAGCCTAAATAATCCAAGTCCACTAATCTGTATGAGAGATTAGCTGCATGAACAACGCCATTCATGCAAGAATATATCAGCAATTATTGAACTTAAATCAATTATAAAACCTGCGTTTGAAAGCCTTAGATCTACCTGACAACTTTCCTTATGTGATCAAAGCCTATTGATGCACCAGTTTATGCAATAAATTGAGTTCCAGAGTGATGGCAAAAGTGCCCCCAGTTTAGATGAAAATCTAAATCCCTTCCTAAAGCTTGCATCAGAAGTTTTATAAAATGAGCGCCATGAAATGAAGAAAGGATGCCAGCATCAACCAATACATCCTAGTTCATCCTAGTTAGTCCTTCCTATAATTATATTTCTTCCCTTTCCCCTTTACCTTCTCATTCCAGCTGTCTTCCTGTGAGTATCAAATAAGAGACTGCCTCAAACAACTTGTTTGACTTAGGATGAAAGCCATAGCTCTAGACTGCTCTTCTCTGCCATGCCTATCTGAGTAGAGTTGCCTGGGCCATGACACCATGCTTTATAAAATATTTGGTGCATTGTAATAAAAATTTGTGTCTCTATGTCTAATATATTTATTTCTAGCTAACATCTGAAGTCTTTAATATCTGTAATAAATACTAAAGTCAAGTTTTTATAACATAAAATACTATATTAAAGTCCCATTAAAAATGAAATAAAAACAAAAATAGCCTGGAACACCCTTTTATTTGATTGGCTCAGAAGCAAGAGCTTTAAGGAGGAAGGATTCTGAGTGCTTGTAAAAAGCTGCCACCACATCAGGTGGCATTGCAAATTGGCTGATCTCAATAATGTTGAAGAGATCCTTGGTGTCCTGGGGGGGTCTTTCTTCACCTTATTTTTGATCCACACAAAGACCTCCTAAATTGGGTTAAGGAATGGAGAATATGAGGAGAGGAAGAGGAGTCTCATTGGACAGTCAGCCAGGCAGTGGCTGGCCAAATGGCTATTTTTATCAATGGGTGGGAACTCAGACACAACCAAATCCACTTTGTGGAGCCCAACATTATCAAGCATAACAATGGTTGTTGTGCCACAATAATTAGTCCAAAAGTACTCCTTGACAGGTTGAAGAAAATAAGAAATTCCTGCTGTTATGGGAACCCTTGATCATCTGATACTGGTCCAAACCGCAGGGACCAAGAAGTGCTACCATAAAATATGTCTGGGAACAAACAGCTACACAACGTGCTACACCATCCTTGAACTTCTTCTTGGCCTACCTATGCCTAGACCTGAGCAAGGAGAAAAAAAACAACTTTTCAATATAAAAGAATTGGACATTTCCAGTCTCCTTTAAGGACAGATAAGTCTTGGCATAAATTTAGTGATCCTTGATGGTCCTCTTGCTGTTTCTGCTGTACAGGGAAATCCCTAGTACTTTCCATGTGAAGCCAAGATCAACCATAGCTTTGTAGACAAGGGTTCTGGAGACTGAAAGCCTGGACGTGGTAAACAGCGTTGGTTGGACAGCAAGTCAGTCAAGGCAGCAATTGTTGGCTACCCTCTGGTTGATGGCATCAATACGCACAGGCTGCAGGCGTTTTGGAAGCCAGTTTCCCTATGGGATTCTGGTGTTTTGGCTGGTGCCGCTGTATTTGGTATTGAGGCTGCCAACATATATGGCTGTGGCTTTGAATTTGAATGCAGTATCCCAAGCTACTATTACTCCCTTTAGACAGTTGAGGAGAGCTCCACAATCACTGTCCATCAACTGACACCTGCCCTTGGTGGGTACTGCGGTATCCAAGATACCCGGCTCAGAAAATGGAATAGGGACCTTTGTTTAGAAGGTGAGATTGTTCTTGCCTGCAGTGGCACTGTCAATTGTTAATATATCACAGGTGCAGATAAATCCTCAGTTGTGGCCAATGGTCATGAGAGGTGTCAAAAAGCAGGGGCAGGAAGTGGCAAATCTGGGATCCAGTGTACAGGAAGTGTTAAAACAGGGTAAACAGTTGAGGTGTATATAATTTCAAAACAGCAGGCTCAACCTGCCAACAAGGTTCTGAGTAAGCAGGTTTTTGAACTGCAATCTAATTATCCAGTCACTCAAAGCCAGACTAGGAAGTCAACTCAAATTTCCAAATCCAACAACATGAACAAATGATGATCTCCTACAATGGATATCTTGTTTTGGTGCTTGACTCATTATCAGGATCAAGCCACCCCTTCACCATCCCACTGTGTGATCAACACTATCATGTTCCTGTTATCCACAATTCACAATGACTATATAATACCTATCTCTCAATAAAGAATATTATCTAGTTTTTAAATATTTTTCCCTTGTAACTCTGCTAAAACAGTACAGTTACAACATTGGTAGCAGAAGTAGGGTTTCCATCCAACTTTATTCCCCAAAATTCTTCTTGTTGCCCGTACAAGCTGCAGCCAACAAATCCTTGATAGAATCATGTCTGGCCTCCCAGCAGACTGGATACTGTCATACCTGGTACCAAGATACCTGATGGGTTTGTCCTCTACCAGAACATGGTGATACCACTTCCCACGTTCAATGCCCTGTCCGCCCAAGGGTTCTTCCAGGCCCCCTCTGCCATGCCCCATACAACTTATGAAAATACCATGCCAGCCTACGTAGCCAAAAGACTTTGAAGAGCTGCCCTGGAACCCTTTGCCGGGGCCAACAGCAACAACACCGCTAAATGGATCCAGTTGGCCCAAAGCAAACTGGCCCAAATGGAATGCTCACGGAAATTTCAGATTGCAGAGATCTCTATCCAACTGACCCACAACACTGGCACCTTGTGTAACAATTGGCATGAAGAACACACCAAAAAGGACTGGGATATGTTCAAATAAGATTTCTTGGCAAGATTTGTGCTTAAGGATACCACACTCATGATCATATGTCAAGTAAAGAACTTAATCCAGACAGGTACCGTGAAGGAGCTCACCTGCGCCTACAAGGAACTCTGTCTACGCGCACCCTCTGATATGGCTTTTGACACCCCAATCACACACCTCATGTACTACAATGCCCTCAAGTTGCACGTAATGAGGCACGTGAACCTGGATCAAGTGACCAATTTACAGAGTCTGTATCACAAAGTGGAGAAAGCAGAACAAACATACAATGCTCTTCACAAAGCGCAAACCAGAAAACAAGAGAGACCCAAAGACTCTCACCCAGCCAGGCGCTCCAGATTGACCACCCATAGAAACAACAGCAGCAGTACAAACCATAAACCTGCAGGTTCAAATGGACAAGGGAACAGGAACAATGGCCAGTCAAACTGTACTCATTTCTGTATCACTGCAACACAGAGCAACCAATATGAGGGAAAAGCCTAGGGAGAGCATTAAGCAAGCCAAGCTCTCCCTGCGCAACTCCTGAATTGCCCAACAATGAATACTGTCCTGAGGACATGGACCAGTGTCCAATGATCCAAGTACCCTCAGAGGACCCGGTTCTCTACACCATTGCCAGATACCCCCAATAAACTGATATCCTACCCTTTCTGCTTTTGAAGTTACACAGGCTTGGCACTCTGGACTTGGGTGCGGATCAAACCTTAGTCAACAGCAGCTTTGTGGACAAGTTCAAGCTAGCCATTAATCCTTTGCGGATTAAAAATGTGGGTTTAGCTGATGAATATCACATTGCTGTGACAAGGAGACCACCCCCTTCTCTGTCATGCTTGAGAACCTGCACTCCACCATCCAAGGCCCTGTCATTGACTTTCCAAAGTTTGACATTGTACTAGGTTTGGATTTTCTGAGAAAGAATACCCCCACATGGACTGGACAACCTTTTTATTGATCATTAAACGCAAATGCATCAACCACCAGATCTACCCTGACTCAGTGGACCAACTACTATGCAACCATGTCTTTGTGCGCATTACATTAACCCTGGACAAAGCGAAACCCCAAGACAATTGACTGGGACTCCTACCAGTACAAGATCATACACTTCAACAATCACTGGGACACCACTACGTCTCAGGATCGCAAAATTGTAGCCCGCCATCCAGAAATCTTTGGGAAGGCTTTACCTGCCCCCCCATAAAAGCACATACAACATTCCATTCAATCCTCGAGGGAGCTGTACCCAAAGCACAGCCTATCTATTGCCTGACCCCAAATGAAGACAACATCCTATGTGTCTATATCAAGGAGGGCTTGGAGAAAGGACTTATCTGTCCCTCATAATCTCCCTTTGGAGCCGCCGTCTTCTTTGTGGCTAAGAAGGATAGCACCCTGAGCCTAGTCACAGATTACTGAGCCCTAAATGAAGTTATCATCAAAAATTGTTACCCACTACCACTTATCAGCAACCTCTTTGATTCCATGGGTGGCGCCACAGCC
>QTSX02004019.1:0-17521 GCA_014839935.2 Entomophthora muscae | reverse complement strand
ATTGGTAGCGCTCCTAATTAGGAGAAAGTGCCTGCAATTTGATATTGCCATCAGATTGACCCATGTTGTTAGATACGTCAAGGAGCAACTCATTGAGCACCCCCTGTGTATTGTAAGATATGCTGGCAGGTGTGGTGACTGCTCTAACAGGTTTTTGGGCTTAAGCAGTACTTAGATATGTGAGCACCAGGCAAGGTGGAGTACAACAGAATATGCCTTGCCAGCATAAATCTGAGGAGCTGCCAACTATGGTCAATATATGAAGATCATAGTATTAACAACAGCAGAAGAGGTTCAGTAGTTGGTAGGCAACAGAGCAACAGGACAGGATACAGATTTGGTGTATAATAGTCTGTCAGATACCAGATAGACAATATATACTTGGGGAAAGATTTAGTTGTTGGTCAGCGACAAGACAACGGAGTCAGAACAGGGCTGGCGGAGGAATGGGTGTATGTTAATCAGTTGGAATCCAGACAGACAATAGATACTGGGGAAGGGGAAAGAGAGGATTTATAATTGATAAGTGGCATATAGCAGACTTATGATTCCTAGGTGTCTCTATATTAACAGTGCTGAAAACACGAGCTAAACATCTGTTTGTAGCTTACAGGAGCTATCATGATTGTACAGACCCAAGGTCTGCACCTCTGCAAAGGCAGTTGACAAGTAACTTATCCAAGTTAAAGGAGAAACAACAGTATTTGGCTTACAATAAAAGTTCTCTAATTTATTACATAAGTCAAGTGAAGATTATATATGCATTTGTGAGATAGTAGCCAACTGAAATGTTGATCAACAATATGGAATATCAATGATCAATCAAGTTAATTGCAACAGTTCCGTGTGGAGATTACAACTGACAAGAGTGGTTGTAAGTTAGATCATCAGTGTCAGTTGTCAACTGGTTGTTACAAAGGCAATTGTAGCAAACTGGGCATAATCTGGACAGATTATGGAACAGACAGTTTAACAGATCACTTGTAATTTATATGAGCAACAGATGTGACATGTTGAATGGTCTGGCCGACATCTTTGATCCTTAGACTTATCTGGCCAACAGAAAAAGCCTTTAGCTTTGTATTAACAACAGGAAATGCCTATAGCATCTTATGGCCAACAGATAAGGCCTATAGACTCCTATGACCGACAGGTATGGCCCATAGCCTTCTATGGCCAACATATATGGCCCATGGACTTCTATGACCAACAGCTAAAGCCTAAAGCTTTTTATGGACAACAGATAAGGCCTATAGCCTAGTCTGGCCAATAGAAGCTGGTAAATAGCGTCATAGCTCATAGCTATTTCAACACAGCAGGAAAGTCTGGAAACTTAGTTGCAACACTTCCTTTGCCCCCTGCTTGTTGTCAGACACCAGGATTGGAGTCTGCAGGAGATCTGGAAAGGTCTTTACAAACAACCTTTGTGTGGGGATGGCGCGGCAGGGGCACAAGCAATTGTGGTAGAGCGTCTTGGTGTTTCCTTGGGCATCCTCAAGCTGTCTGGCTTTTACTCAATGCGCAATTGGTAGGGGGATAGACGCTTGACCCAGCCTGTCTGGTGATGTTTCAAGTGGGACTGTGTGTTGAAATACTGGAGTGACTTGTGATCTGTTAGAACACAGAGTTGAAATGTTGCCCCTACCAGGTAACAGTGCCTATCTCAATGCAGTGCACAATTGTTTTCAACTCTTTATTGTGTATAGGGTAACGTTGTTCTGAATCAGTAAGCTTCCTGGACTTGTATGCCACGGGAGGAAGACGCCTTTGTCAGTTTCTACCCGTAGTACGCCCCCTATGGCTCTATCAGAGGCATCAGTCTTGAGTTTGTACTGGAAGTTTCAATTGGGGAACTGCAATATGGGTGCAGTTGTAAGTCTCTGCTTCAAAATCTCAAAGTCTTGATCTCTGGGAGGGGTCCAGTGGAAGCGCTGTTTAGTGTTCAAGAGCTTGGTGAGAGGTGCAATAAGTTCTCCACAATTGGGGATAAATTTACGCATGTAGGCAACCATGCCCAAGAAGTTACGCACCTGGCCCACATTGGTGGGAGATGGCATGCTTGTGATTGCCTTGATTTTGGCGGGGTCAGGCTTTATCCCTTAGGAAGAGATGGTGTGCCTAAGGAACAAGAGCTCTGACTTGAGGAATTCATATTTAGAGGGTTTAGCTTTTAGTTGGTTTTCTGAAGGGTGTTGAGGACAGAACAGAGGTGTTGGAGGTGTGTGGTTTGATCTTGACTGAAGATAATAATGTTGTCAAGGTACACAATCACCCATTTTCCAGTCAGTTCCTCAAATGCTTTGTTCATCAACATGGCAAAGGTGAAGGGAGTGTTGTTCATTCCAAAGTTCATGACACAACACTCAAACAACCCGTAGCGTGAGCAGAAGGCAGTTTTTGCCTCATTCCCTGGCGCAATGCAGACCTGGTTGTACCCCGCAGTGAGATCAATCTTGCTAAATACCTTTGCACCCACAAGCGTGTCAAAAAGGTTGTCAATTAACGGCAGGGGGTACTTATTCTTAACTGTCACCTTGTTTAGGGCGCAGTAGTCTGTGATCAGGCAAAGGGACCTGTGCTTCTTGGCTACAAATAAGACAGCTTCCCCGTATGGAGAGAGCAAAAGGAGAATAAAGCCCTTGTCAAGCGCATCCACAAGGTGCTGGCAGAGGGTCTCATCTTCTTTAGGTGTGAGAAAATATAGGGGGTGTGCTTTAGGTAGTGACCCTTGGAGTTGTATAGTGTTCTGGATCTCCTGGGGAGAAAGTAGTTGTTTGAGTGTCTCACTGAACATGTCCTTGTATTCCTCAAGGAGTGTGGCAAGCGTTGGTGCAGGTAATGTGGCCAAGGGAGGGGCCACAGGTGGTTCAGCGCAGATAACTTCAACTGAGCATTGATTGAAGTTTAGTTTTCCCCCTTGAAATTATACAAGCCTGTTTATGTTATTCTGACAAACAAAGTACCGTGAAGAAGCTTGCTCATTTTGACAGGATAGATCTGAAAGACCATCCCATTTCTATTAAAGGTGATAACAGATGTATCCCAGTCAATGTAGGGGCAGTTATGACAAAGCCAGTCAAGGCCAGCAATGGCATTGTTGCTGATCCCTGCCATGATTGGCACATAGAGCTTAACCTGGATGTTCCCCATTCTCACAGAGAAGGGGACCACCTTGTGGGTAATTGCCACTCTGCGGGAGTCAGCTACTTGTACTGCCTTGAACCTGCTGGGCACCTGGTCTAGCTGCTGCAAATCAGCAAACACCTGGTCCACCATAATGTGGTTAGCCCCGGTGTCTACCTACAATTTATGAGTGTTTCCACAAAAACAAAAGGGATCAGCCAAGCAGGTCACTTTATTGAGAGAGTGGCTTGCTTGAAGCACAGGGTTGTCACTATGGACCTGAAAGACATCAAGGGTTTCAACTTTGTGTACACTGTAGTTGCAGGGATTCTTTGCAAGGAGGGATTGAGATTGAGGGTCAAGTGGTGTTGTAGGACCTCTTGTAGCTACAACCCCCAGGCTTTTTCTGGGTCAGCAATTTGGGCTAGCTGGAGCTCCCTCTTGCGGGGGCGTTTAGTCCCATTATCCTGTTGACGGGGCTGGCGGCAGCCTACTTGGTTGTGGGTACTGTCAGGTGTTGCAAAAGGTTGAGGTGATGCGTCATTGGATCTGAGGAAGCCCATTGAAGCCTGGTTATTGGCATCCACAATGGCCTTGTAGCAGTTGTCAATGGAGGTGAAGCAACCTACAGAAACCCACTTGCAGATATGGGGTTTTAACCCATTAATTATCAAGTTAAGGAGCATGGTGTTTCCATCAGTCACAGCTTTGGGGGCAGCAGCAAGAGCTTGTTGCCAGGCGGCAAGGTATTTGGGGGCAGATCCAGTCTGTTTAATTGCTAGAAGGGAATTTCCCACCATAATAGGCGAGAAGGTTTTGCTGTAGCAGGACTTTGTGGTGTCCCTGAATGCTGCCCAGGTTACTTCAATTTCCTGACTGGCCCAGTTGGTAAACCACACAGAGGCAGGCCATGTGAGGCGTCCAGACGCAGTAGCAACCCACATGGGCTCAGAAAATTGGCAGATATGAAGAATGGTCTAATTGGAATGAAGCCAACTGACAATGTTGGCTCCTTCAACACCTCCTGCAAAGGATTCCAGCTGGAGGTTGAGCATGCACTGTGAAAGGTCCGACTGAGGTGGGGTGACACTGGCGTCACATTGTCCAAGGCAGAGTCAATTGTACACACTTGTAAGAACTAGCTGGTCTTGATAAATAATGTACCCTTTGGGGATGTCCCCCCTTGGGGATTGGCAGGAAGGTCTCTTGATGGGGAGTAGCCATATGGCCTGTACTCTGTCCTTTCTTGGGGGAATTTTCTCTTTAGGTAGGTTGTGAACTTACTGCTGCTATCACTGTTGCAACTGAACCAATGAGGATTCAGTACTTGGAATCGGGAAAGACAACAGTCCAATAGAAAGGACAGGAATAATAAGAATAAGGTATCATTTATTGTAGAATATTATGATTAATATACCATATGGGAAAAGTCACACGGCCACAAGGGGGTGGCATGGTGGCATGTTTCATGTAAGGATTGGAGGCAAGGAATAACTTGTGCAGGATCAGCAGGCCAAATTGGTAGCACTCCTAATTAGGAGAAAGTGTCCACAATTTGATATTGCCATCAGATTGGTACATGTTGTTAGATACGTCAAGGGGCAACTCATTGAGCGCCCCCTGTGTATTGTAATGTCAGGGATCTAACCAGTGGGGGGGTTTCTGAGAACTTGCGGGAGGACAGCCCGCAGGCCCAGCAGAGAGAGCCCACCACAAGATTGGGGCTAACTTTACAATATAAGATAACAATTTTCCAAGGACTGCCCAAGGTCCGCTTATGTCAGGAATCACTTCCCTGACAACAGTTATCCAATTGTTGAAGACCTATTCCAACTTTCAAATTTGGATGATCTAGGTTACTGCAACTTAATTAACTGTCAATTAAATTGTTCCTATGCCCCACAGTGATGCAGATGCAAGTAAAACCTGCAAGGAACTCAGTACTATCATGCATTTAAAATTAGCCTGAATCATGATTCCTGTCACTGCATGTGAGGCATTACATCTGGGCTTTAAACTCATCAAGTCTGTACTCTAAATTTCACCCCCCCTAGTATAAAAACTCCCATTCTAATTCCAAGTTAATTGTTTGATTAACATTTATTTCTACAATAAAGCAATCTTGCCCTATTATTCATTTGAGCGTTTAATAGTACTCCTAGTCCAGATGATTAGAATCCTTTATTTATGGTCTTTAGTCATCATCTGGCTTTTCTTGTTCCTGCCTTATATCCTGTCTCAGGGGCCAGCTACCTTGTGCTTCCCTGGTCCTTGCCCAACCCCTACCATACAGCTTGAAGAGCTATCTTCTTTTGTAGAGAGTAATGGACCCTTGTTTGATTCCCCAACTGTATTCTCCTCTATAAAGAGGGTCCCTTACAGCTTACAGGCACTATAGAATCACCCAATCCAGTGAGGGTGATATACATCACCCCAAATATCTGGGTGGAAGTGGATTCATTAGTGGCAACAAATTCTTGCGGGCAGTTGGGCCGTGGGGTGAGGGGCGGTGTCATTGGAACCAAATATGCGTGCAGGAAATTATACTTGTCTTGGAATAGCAGAGGGGGCTGGATAATTTTGGTGCCTTCTCTGTAAAGGACTTCTGTCTCTCTAGTTCTAGCTTCTGGGTTGTGGATTAGGATTTCCTCCAGAGTAAACTCCAAATACGCCAGGTTGGGTGGGTACGCGGTGAAATGTACTGGGCCAAAGGGAGCTCCTGGTGGACAGAAAGGTCAGGTGGCTGGTCCGTGGTTTCTTGGGGTAGGTGAGTGTGGGGTGCAGAACCGCAAGACATAGGCTGTAAATGAAGTAGAACTAATAACAAATAAGGTATGATCTGGTTAAACCAAAGGTTCATGTCACTTTATTGCAAGAATTGCAATGGGCATCTTCCTGGCAGTCCAGGGTATAAGTATGCCCATCTGTCATGGTATAACTTTCACAAATTCTCTTGGCCTGGAATTTCCCATTTACCAGGTCTTCCCAGTCTTTGGTGGCATCAATTGCAGGGGTTATTCCATTGGCTGGCTCAAACTGAGAATGCTCAAATTCCCTAGTTGGGTTGTGGAATTGGTTGTCTCTGGGTGGCCCGCGTTCTATGGGAAGGTTCTCTGTTTCCCCTTCTGTGTGGGCCCAAGTTATTTTGGGATCTGTGGCTCAACCCACCCGCTGATTGGTCAAGTTAACAGGAACCTTTAGTGTGGTAAGTATTGATGTAGGTGAATTTGATTCATCAAGCTTCAAAGGATTTTCTGAAGTCAAATCCTGCTCTGGTTTGAGCCCAAAAAACTACGGGCAGCTGGGCAGCTGGCCCTGCGGGCTGGCAGCCTGTGGGGTGCCAGGGTTCAAATCCTGTAGTTGAGGCTTTTCAATAAGCATAATTGATAAGAGTTTGTCACTTGTGACATGTCAGATACGCTGGCAGGCAAGTCTGGAAACTTGATTGCAACAATCAAGTGGATTAAAAAAGCCACAAGGGCTACAGAAGGAGACAAAGACCAAGATAAAGGTGCAAAAGACAAGGATAAAGGAGCTAGAGCTGGAAATAAGGAGCTGGAGCTGGAGCAAAGCGCAGGATTGAAGTGCAGGAGCCCAAAACAAAGGTTCAGGAGCCCAAGACCATGTGCAAGGAGACCAAGAGATTGTTAAGGACTCCAAGTATTGGCAAAACTGCATTTTTTCTATACCCAGGCAATATATCAGAAGGTTTCTAAGGGGATATTACTTCTAAAAGTAAATAGAGGCCAATTTTGACCCCTGCCAAAATTTTCCAGTGAAAAAGATAAGAGCCCTATGAGTGAGCTACTTCATATCTTTTACCCTAGACAAGGGGAAGAATATACCTATTGTCAAAGTTGTAGGAGATTTTCCACCAGTAAGACCTCCCAGGAAGAGTGGGATAGGTTAACTAGAAATCTTGAAATGAAGATAGGGAAAGGGAGTTCATAGAAAATGAGTTTACTAGATTGTGTCAGGATTACCTTTCTTTATTATTGCTGCTAGGTTATTTTCAGGATCACTAATATCAGTCAGCCAAGGCTTTGGTTGATTTCACAAACAAATTTTACATCCATTCACTCCTTCTCTTTATTCCCTTGCTTTACCGTTCAATTTAATCTAGATTAACGGTTAGTTCATCTTTTCAAAGTTACCTCTTATTCAGAACAATTCTTGAACCTGCTCTCTTTTTGCTAAAGTTAGCAACAATAAATCCAAACTCTTACCTTCTGCATTTCTTAAAAGTGCTTACGCCAGCACTTTGGAGCTTATTTTTCCGTCTTCTTGCCTGCTCTTCAACCACCTGTTTGTTTTTCTCGCTTAAACTAAGCTTGCCAAGCATTCTTCTGTTCTCCCAACTCCCCTTTAACTTTTACTTAACTTTTTAAATTTAAATGTAGTTAGAGCCATGTTTTCTCTGCCTCTTCACAGCAAGCTTTCATAACCACCTTTGGTTAGAGTCTTTCCCCATATTTTTCTCACCTCAAATCAGATCTAAATAAAAGGCCTGAGTTTTTTCCAATCTCAACTTAAGTTGATATTGTTTGACTTGCACCTCAAAAGATACTTTTTAGGTTTTGTGGCCTGTGTTTCATCTCTAAATTTTAGTTTAAGTTTTATCTTCAATCTTATGATTCCTTTTGATTTTCTATTTCACCAGTTAGTTAGTTTCTATAATAATACACACAATTTGATTATTGATAGTTTTAATCCTCCAACTAGTGATGAGCAATTCCCTGACTTAGAAATTTATTTTTTGACCAAGTCCTCAGTCATTAAGACTGGACTTTATATTATTTTCTTAGGATTAATCAATTGCCTCAGCCCTTATTTTACCTCCTATAAGCTTCTAGGAGCCCTAGTCCAGTTGTTACTGCAAACTTTACCTACTTTTTTGTATTTGACCAACATAAATATAAACGGTATAAAAGCTTTAGTTTACAACCACCTTCCCCAAGATATGAGACTTTACAGATTGTTGAAAGACTGGTAAAGACCCACAGAGAGGTTAGCATCAGCTGAAGTACAGGTGCATGATGAGAATTCTTGCCTAGTGATTGGAAAAGTGCTGGAAGAGTTTGCAGTCATGCAGGCTAAGTACAAACTTCTAGCAAGCCACCTCCCACTACTAGGAAATGATGACTCCTCCAAGCCGGTCCCTGGCTATGACCCAGGACACACTTTGGGGACTGGCAACCAGGAACTTCACAGGGGTGCTTCTTCAGGAACAAGAGGATGGTATTCTACATCCTGTAGCATATTACTCAAAAAAAGGATCCCTTCTGAAGGAAACTGTCCAATATATGCTAAAGAAATGCTTGCAATAATGAAAACCTTGAAGCACTGACACAGATACCTATGAAGCGCTGAATATCCGGTAAAGTTCTTGACAGACCACAAGAACTTTATTTACTTCTTCAAACCAAGTCATCTTAACCAACAACAAACAAGATGGGCTCTGGAGCTGGTGGACTATGTACTAGAAATTGACTATAAACCTGGCAAAGTAAAATTGCCCCAGATGCCCTAAGTAGGAGAGCTGACCTGATCTCGTCCTCCACTGAGTTGATAGATCACAACACCCATACCCTGTGTCAAGCCTCCGGAATAATGTAATAAACTTGACCATTATTCCCCTTTGTTGATTGGTTAGACGGTCAATTGCCATATAGCTGGCTTGATTGTAAAAAGCATCAACTTATACATCCCTTAGTTTTGGCCAATTGATGGACTGATGATTACTCCAAAGATTGATCCTGATCTGAGACTAGGCCACATATTGGATTAGACCGGGTCCATGATCACAAACCTCCTAGCAGCCAATAAGACAAAGTATTCAGGAACCTACTGGAAGATGATTATGCCTAAACATTTGCACCTGCAGACGCTTCAAAGCCTATGACCAATAAAGAAGGTTGTTAAAGTGAATAATGCATGATGCAAAAACCCAAAGACAGGGAACTAAACTTGCACATGCATAAACTGGAAACAAGATGCCGCCAACACACTGGTGAAGTAAGCTGAGGCCCGGTAATCAATTGTAGTCCCATGCCAACTGGTATGGCTGCCTAACTCTGGGGGCTGAAGCTAGCAGTCTGGGGAACAGATAGACTGGCTAGCAAGAGTTAGATGCGTCAGATATCTATCTGGCAAGAGAGCTTAACCACCCTATATAAGGAGCTCTCCTGATTAGAGATTGAGCAGAAAAAATATCACCCTTGGCTTAGAGATTGAAGATCTCTAAGTATTGTATCACTACTAGTTAACGTCTAGTAGTCAGTTGTATCCAGATAGAGCGTGCTGCCATATATCTGCAGAACCTTGTTTCTTCTCTTACAGCCTTAAGACTCTGCAAAGCCGTAGCATTATCCCAAGACCCAATTGGTAGCTACAGACTGTTGCCATACAGTCCCCTATCAACATATATTACCCAATGCCCTCTAATAAAAAGAATACCTCAAGACCCCAAAATATTGACACCCTGTTAGATACAACCAGTGAAAGAATACAGCTAAACTACCTAAAAATTGCTGCTAAGAAATCAGACTATTAGAAGCCCAGGCAAAGGACCCTGTTGCCAAAACTATGGTCTCAGAACTCTCAACTCAACTAGACAGCCCCCTGTACAAAAGAGGTTACTCACTAAAAGGAACCACCCTACTGTTCTGAGAAAGAATCTATGTAACAGAAGGATTGGCTTGGATTTCTGTCCTAAAGGACTATCACAACTCAGAACTAGCTGACCACCTGTGCTGCTACAAAACCATTCACAGCATCAAAAGGAATTACCTGTGGCCCAATATAGACGCAGATGTTATCAATTACATTGAGGGCTGTGAGACATGTGGGCACACCAAAACAAGATGCTCTAAATCAGAAGGTCTCCTCTGCCCCCCATACATCTCTTCATGCCCCTGAAAAGTGGTATCCATGGATTACATAGTTGAACTCCCACCCTCTAAAGACTATAATGTGATTCTAGTAATGGTTGATTGTTTCACCAAAATGGCTTACTTTGTTCCCAAACTACCCAATGCACCGCCGCTGAAACTTTCTGCCACTTTTATGACCAAATACTCACCCAACATGAAATCCCAGAAGAAATAGTGACAGACTGAAGACCACAATTCACATCACACTACTGGGTGCAAGCAATGAAAGACCTAGGAATCAAAAGATGAGTGTCCACTTTGTAACAACCCCAGACTGACGGCCAAACTGAAAAAGTTAACCAGATTTGAAACAGTACCTCTGATGCTACACAAATGCTTCCCAAGATAATTGGGCATACCTCTTATTCACAGCCCAGTACTGTAAATTCACTTCCCCCTTTGGCCTTGGACCG
This sequence comes from Entomophthora muscae, assembly GCA_014839935.2. NCBI lineage: Eukaryota > Fungi > Entomophthoromycota > Entomophthoromycetes > Entomophthorales > Entomophthoraceae > Entomophthora > Entomophthora muscae. Next base: position 7,053 of record QTSX02004019.1, on the reverse strand, counting down.
CACCATTTTCCCTCGCTGCACCAAGAAAAGTACCAAAACTACAGCCAAGCCGCTTAATTCTTTAGGGGATTTAGAGCACACTGTAGATGGGAGATTTTTTCTGGCCTACCCTGAAGGCCACCCAGCTCTGGTCTCCCCGTCCTGGAAAGAAACACTGATTAATTTAGATTATTTGTTGGCTTGGTGCCGCCCACATTTGAAAAATCAGAAACAACCAATCAACAGACGCCACATTGATGCTCAGAAAACAAAATGAACTCCAAATGTCTGGGTTGGCCTCTAGCCAATCAGATAGAGCTGCGGAAATTAGTCTAAACCCTTCCAGTACCCCTGGCCTTGACTAGCAAATTTCTCTTCCAACCAATTGGATACAAGTCAAATTGTCATGTGATATCCTCTCAGTAGTTTCATCCATTTTAACCAAAAAAGGGGACTTTCAGTCCCCTGCTTGTCAATTCTCAAAATCATTAAAGTTCTAGAACTTGTTTTCTACTCATTTATTTTATTTTTTATTTGGAAACTCTGGTTGGAGTTCCCTATAATCTATAGTAAAGTGTTAGTCATTGTTTTATTAAACCTTATCTTTCATTGTCCTGCTTCAAACCCATCATCTTCCCTGGTACTTTTAAACAAGAGTTTACTTTATAGTTATGTTTACCTGCTTTCCTGCTTTTGAAAACATCATTTGGACCTAAAATTCAATTTAAAATTCAATATAATGTTGCAACATCTTTGATTACTCCCTCTTGGGGAATTAACGCCCCAAGTAAATCACTGAGCGGCTCACTGAGTGGTCCACTGCCCAGCCAATAAGTCAGTGGCACCTTTATTAGTTAACCATCTATGACAGGGATCCCTCAATCCAGGTCCTAAATGGAACACAACTTGATTAAGCCTCGTGACTCAAGAGGAACATTACTCAGATAAACGCCATTACCTCCAAGACATATATGGACAACATGTGGCTTGTCATGATACTATATATTAAGCTATATTCATATTCAATAAAGTATCATTCTCCTCTTAATCTTTCCCTTTATTTTGTTTATTATACTTCCCAGAAGTCTATACTTGACAGTGGTAGCACAGGTAGGTTATCCATACCTATCCAACTCAAAGGAAAAAATTCCTCCCAAGAAAAGAACCCAAGCAATGTCACTCCCTAACGGTTGGAGAGATTACAAAGTAGGACAAGACGACCTGGACTTGTCATCTACAATAATTTCCTTGTAACCATTGACCAGTAAAACGCCCTCAAAACCCGCAGTCTGTTCCCTACTACGCCAGCCACAACAGCGTCTACGCAACTTGAGATACCCAACATTGTGTTTCAACGCTTATGTACTGCTGAGATTTGCGCCTTTGCAGGACTACGCCGTGAAAACGCCTCTCTTTGGATCAACAGCACTGAGAGCAAGTTTGAACAAGTAGAGTACCCCCAAAGACTCTGGGTTAGCAAAGTTGCCCTCCGCGTCACAGGGACTGCTTCGCAATTTGTTATCAAATGGCTAGCCCAACATCCTGACCAGAAGGAAAACTGGGAAGTGTTCAAGGCCACATTCCTCAAAAAGTTCTCCATGAAGGATTCAGACATAGTAATCATGACCAAACTCCAAACCTTCATAATAACAGTAACCATCAAGGAATACATTGCTGTGTATGAAGGACTACGTGACCGTGCGCCCAGCACCATCAATTTTGATGAACCTGGACCACGCCTGGACTTCTACAATGGCCTTCCCACACATATCAGACAACAGTTTGACATGACCTGCTGCAAGAACCTCAAGGATGTATTCCTAGAAGGAAAACACACAGCTCAAAAGTCTGACAATATACACGCCACCAACAAGCGCAAGGAAAACCCTGCAGCTAAGAGAGAGCCTCGCCCCAACAAGCAAAACAACCGAGCCAACAGTACCCAACCTTGCAACAGGAATTGCACTGCACAAGCCAACCAGGCTAGCACTGAAGATACCAACAAGGAGGGAAAATCTCAGGGGAGTGCTTAGGCAAGCCGCCCTCTCCCTCTTCACAAGACTTGTACAGAGAACAGGATGTGGACTCCATCACCATGATCCAGGTTCCCTCCAGCGACCCTCTCCTGTTTGCCGCCCAATCTGGAAATAAACTCCTTACCTATCCTTTCTGTTTTTGTAGATACCAGGGCACAGCGCTATTCAACACTGGAGCCAATCAATTGCTTATTAACAAGAGTTTTGCAGACCTCATGAAGTTACCTACTGTTTGAAGTAACGTCAAAAGAGTCATCATGGCAGACAACTGCAACACACCAGTTACCCGTGAGGCCAAACCTTTCCGGGCCCAAATTGGAGACGTCTAAACAACAATTAGTGGCCCCATCATCCCAATCCCAAAATACAATATCATACTTGGATTAGATTGGATGCAAAAGAAAAACCTCACATAGACTGGGACAGGGCCACTCTCACAATTCAACAAGGAGAAGTCCACCATCATGTGTACCCAACACACCTTGACACCCTCATGAGGGACCACATATTTGTAAAGATCATGGAAACAAAGAAAGAACTGACATCAGCAAAATCAATTGGAGCACATGTATCTATGAGGTCATTCACTTCAAAAACACAGAAATTCAACACAAACAGAACCTAATTAGAAACCAGCTAGTCAATGAATTTCCCTCCATATTCCAAGAATCACTACCTGGACTTCCCCCTGATTGGGGTATCCAACATGAGATTGACTTAAAAGGTAGCATGCCTAAGGCGCAACCCATCTACTGCCTCACACCACAAGAAGACAACACTCTGAAAGCCTACCTTGACAAAGCACTTGAGAAAGGCCTTATCAGACCTTCAAAATCACCCTTTGGTGCTGCTGTCTTCTTTGTGGCAAAGAAAGATGGAGGCCTCCGCCTAGTCACAGACTACAGGGCCCTCAACAAGGTCACAATAAAGAACAAGTACCCCCTGCCCCTAATTGATGACCTTTTTGATGCCCTGGGGGGTCCCAAAACTTCACAAAAATTGATTTGACAGTAGGATATCACCAAATTTGCGTGAAACCTGAAGACATCCCAAAGACTGCATTCTGGACTAAATACTGATCCTTTGAATGTGTTGTCCTCAATTTTGGCATGACAAACGCTCCCAGTACCTTTGTAACCTTCATGAATGAAGTATTCAAGGAACACATTGGGAAAAGAGCAATCATCTACCTAGACAACATCATCATCTATAGTCTCAACCTACAACAGCACTGGGAAGACGTCCGCACAGTCCTCCGCACCCTGCAGGAAAACCAACTGTGGGATTCCTGTCCGCCAGTCACCAAGTGTGTCCTGGATTGTAGCCAGGGACCGGCTGGAAGGGATTGTCATTCTCTAGTAAGGGGAAATGTATCTCAGAAATATGTATAGGGGTCGAAATGGGCTTTTATTCACTCTCAGAAGGAAGATCCCCTTAGAAACCTTCTGGTATACAGCCCGGGGGGTCAGGGAAACAAAAACGGATTTTCCAATACTTGGAGTCCCCCAACAACATCTTTGGACTCCTTTTACTTGGTCTTGGACTCCTGCACCTAAGTCTTGGACGTCTGCTCCTTAGACTTGAACTCCTGCTCCTCAAATGTGGACTTCAGCTCCTTGGAATCAAACTTCCGCACCGCGCTTAGGAACCAGCTCCTTATTCTTGGGCTACTGCTCTGTTATCTTGAGCTTCAGCTCTAACCAAGCTCCTGCTGGTGATCAAAAGGCTTCCAAAACCTCTTGGCAGAAACTCAAGAGACCCAGAAGTGTCCTCTCAAAGACCTGGAACAACCTCCAAAAAAACTGTCAAAAGACCCTGTAGCTTTCCAGCCAGCCACCTTCTTATAGTGTCCTTTTCCCAACGGTTCCGCCTTCAAAATGGCTTTCTTCAGAATCTTAAACCATTGCCGCTCACTTTTTCCTATAATAACTTAAGCTTACATACTTACTTTCTCAAAAGCTTAAAGTATTAATATACTATTTCCTTGCTTATACTTTAAGCTTTTGGCTTCCAACCAATCATTTTCATCAGAAAACCTGCCAGAACTCAACCAATGAATGCAGAGCGCGGAAATAGACCATTTCTAAAGTTCCACCAGGATCCAACTATGAAAATCATTTCCACAGCTCAAACCGTTCAAATTGACAACTCTTTGCACACCAAAGCGTTAACCAGTCCATTATTCTGGCACCATTTCTTCCTGCATTAAACCCAAACTCATTTAAATAGTAGAATACTATTTAAATTGTTCTTTCTGGACCTCTTCAATGTTTTCCCCATATATTTACAAATATAGTAAAATCCAAGGAAAACATCCCACCAAAACAACCTTGTATCCTGCTCTCATAGCAACATACCTTCGTCTATCCTAGGAACTTAATAAATAAATATCTTACCCAAACTTCTATCCACATTCCTTCTTGATTTTCATACTAAACCAAGGAAAAATATTCCATATCTTCTCACTTTGGCAAATAAATTTGGCAAAATCTTGGCTCATTTCTCCGGACCACTAGTTCTTCACCATCATCTTCTGGTCCTCCAGCCAGCTTTCTTCAACAACAGTCACTAAAATTTCACTTGGCCAACATAAGCCCCGCATGCAAACCATCAAACATCTGAATCATCACACCAACTGATTGCCAAACCATCCAAATGCAAGTTCTTCTCAACAGAACTTCCCTTCCTTGGTCACATCATTAGCAAGGATGATATCAAGCCCAATCCAGACAAGATATGCACTATAACAGAAATGCCAGCCCCAAGAAACAAGAGCAAACTCCACACTTTCCTTGGAATAGTAGCCTATGTACACAGGTTCATCCCTGACTGGGGCGCCCTGACAGCTCCCCTATCAGCCATCACTGGGGAAACAACCAAGTTTGTCTGGACACCTTTACGAGATCAACATTTCCGCCAGCTAAAAGAGTGCATAGTTACTGCCCCCATCTTGCAATATCCAAACTGCAAGGGTATCTATGAGCTAGAAACCAATGCCTCTGATTATGCCATAGGAGGAGTCTTCTGTATCCAAACGGCACAGAAAGACTTCCTCCCTGTAGCATATGAATCCAGGAAGCTATCAGACGGCAAAAAAAGATACCCTATACAGGATAAGAAGTTGGTTGCCATCATACACTGTCTCATGAAATGGTGGTGCTACCTATAAGGAGCCCAGACGTTCAAAGTACTCACTGACTACAAGTTGTTAATATTCTTTAAAACACAACAACACCTGTCAAGAAGAAAATCCAAATGAATGAGTCTCATACAGAGATACCCCATGCAAATTGAATACAAGCCAGGCAGAGAGATGCTTACTGCAGATGCCCTATCAAGGCTATACAATAAACACATCCTCTGCACTGATGGTGACCCCAACTGGCCCATGTTAATCATGGGGAATCTCCAGGAAGGTTTCCCACCTGGCACACCAATGAACATCCAAGAGAAAGTCCTCAAGAACAAACATCTTTTCAAAAACGTATGTGGTACCCTTCACCAAATCCTTCCAAATGGTGACACAGTACCCTACGTTCTGTCAACACAAAAGATTGACACAATCCTCCGTTATCACAGAGACTTGGGACACACCCGTAGCAGAAACTTACATGAATACCTCAAGACTTGCTACTGGTGGCCCAAAATGTTAGATGATATCAGAGAAGTACTAGAACAATGCAAGGTCTGTGAAAAGTACACCCAAACCAAAGCTCCACCCAAATCAGTAGTACCTGTATCTATCACACAGCCCTTCAAGGTATGGTTGTTAGATATTGTGGGGCCTATGCCTGGTGAAAGCAAAGACAAGAAGTACATCATCACAGCCATCAACTATGCCACAAGATGGTCCATAGCACAAGCCACAAAGGATCATAAAGGCAACAACGTGAGACAATTCATTGGTAAGGAGATCATAGCTAAGTTTGGAAAGCCCAACCTCTTAATCACAGACAGAGGCACTGAACTCAAAGCTATTGACACCAACATATACCTTGCCAAAAATGGAATAAAACAAGTCACAGCCAGCCCATATCACCCCTAAGCAAATGGACGCATAGAGCAACTAAACGGCTCTCTAGTAGAAGCCCTCAGTAAGTTATCTGCCAACAATCCAAAAGCCTGGGTTGGCATGTTACCAACTGCCTTTATGGTCTGCAGAACACGAGTCAACCACAATACAGGCAAAAACCCCTATGAACTTGTCTATGGCCAGAAACTTTCACTTGTCAGTACTACAACGGGACCACAACTGCCACTTCCCAAGAAGATTCCAGACAGCAATGACCCAAAAGTACTACAGGCTAGAAAGGACCAAGAGGCAATGGAACAACAAAGGGTTCAACGTGAAGCAATCCCATTACAACAAGAAAGGTTCCAAGTCAGAGACAAGATCTGGGTTGTCAACCATGACCAACACAAATTAGACTCAGGATTGCGCAGACCAGGCATTGTCATGAAGGTGAAACCCAATAACACATACCTCATCAAAGGAATTGGAGCTTGAAACAAACTAAAATGTATGCACTATGATTGACTCCGTTTGTATAAGGCAAGAACAGCCCAACAAAATTCAAGACTCCCTGTCCCTAACGCCAAACTGGATCAGTACCAGGCCTGTGTACCAGATACCCTCAAGAAGGTTCCCAAGGCTCCACCTTCCAGCACCCCAGGGGGAGATGTCGCAACATCTTTGATTACTCCCTCTCGGGGAATTAACGCCCCAAGTAAATCACTGAGCGGCTCACCAAGTGGTTCACCGCCCAGCCAATAAGCCAGTGGCACCTTTATCAGTTAACCATCTATGAAGGGGATCCCTCAATCCAGGTCCTAAATGGAACACAACTTGATTAAGCCTCGTGACTCAAGAGGAACATTACTCAGATAAACCCCATGACCTCCATGACGTATATGGACAACATGTGGCTCATCATGATACTATATATTAAGCTATATTCATATTCAATAAAGTATCATTCTCTTCTTAATCTTCCCCTTTGTTTTGTTTATTATACTTCCCAGAAGTATATACTTGACA
>QTSX02004018.1:0-17624 GCA_014839935.2 Entomophthora muscae | reverse complement strand
TTTTTGGTTGTTGCCATAGCTTTTAAAACTACTGTAAGTGTTTTTATAATTAAAAAATCTTATTTGGATAACACTCTTTTTATTTTGATTTGAGATGGTGTTTCTGTGATGCGGTTTTTTAAGATGCTGTATTAGAAACCAATATGTAAAAATAACTATTTAATAATTTTTATTAATTTTTTTTTAATTTTGCTGATGTAAATCCTGACGCCATCTCAAAATTTTTTTTAAGATGGCGTCTTTCAATCTGGTGTTTTTGAATTGACGTATTGCACCAATATTTCAATTGGATGCATCACCTGATCCAAGTGGCTGCATATTGTTCAGAGTAGGGCTGCTTTGGATTTTGGATGGGTGGCTTCTTTTCTAAAAAGGAACCACCTGTCCAAAATCTGGAGACAATTTTGAGGGAATCTTCTTTGAGAAGATTCCCTCAAAATTGTTTCATTTAAGAGCAAAATCCAGAAGTTGAACTTCCAGATTTTTTTTGAAATAAGAAATTATTTTTTTATATTTCTTCTTTTAAAAATTTAAAATCATAAATTTGAAATTTTATTTGACTTTAAAAAAATATTATTTTTTTGGCCTGTCCAGAAAAAAGAAGGCCTCAGATAGCCTTCTTTTTTATGGATTTTTTGATTCCCCCAACATAGGGGAATCTGAAAGACGTAGACGGGGAAGACTGAACGGGGCGTTTACAGCATTTGCCGTAATCATCCCTTTTTGGGGCTGATGCAGCCCTAGTTCAGAGTAGACCTTGCTTGACACAGCTTCATCCCAAAAGAGCATCAGTGGAGTAAACTAACTATGATAAAATTATGTTTCCATATGATGATTTTCATGAAATTTAGAGGACGTAGATCAATTTTTTAGATGATTCCGATCAAAATGGTACCAAACATGATAGCTCTAGCTGCTCTAGATGCTGAGATATATAGTTAAGCGCTGTAGTCGGGTTCATTTCATAATCAAAGACTCAGACTCGATTTGATATTATCTAAATTTCCTTTTAATACACACTAACAAACTAAAATCAATGTATCGCAGTGAATACTAAGCCAATTTTGATGTTTGATAGCTTATTTTAAAGCTGCAGATCAGCTCTACATTTATACAGACATTAAAAATCAATTACTAAATTTTAAAATAATTAGTTTAGCCTTACTAAACTTAATAGTGATACTATAGTTATTTAGGTTTAGTTTTTATTTATACTTGGAGTATACAATTTTAATTTTAATTTTAAATAAATATAAATGAAATTACTTTTTAATAAAGCAATTAAATAAAATTTTAATTAGAGATGCAATGAGTAATACAAGCCTAAAAAGACAATAAAATAAATTTAATTGATTTATTAAATTCAACTTTAATTCTGTCCTTGGACGGGGCAACCACCTAGTTTTAAAATAAACTTCTACAAAGGGATAAAAAAATTGCAATAGTAAAGGCTGAAAAACAACATCATTTGTGTGGTATAGGCTTCAATTGGGTCATCAAGACAATTGGATTGAGTGATAATAAGTTCAATTTCCTCATGATAAATATTCTATTCCTTGGAAAACTTCAAAAAACTATTTTTTATATGTTTACTATGTAAATTTGTCAACCCAACTTTTAATTCAATGAAAATAATATTGATCAATAGAAACATCAAAGAAAGCTTAAAAATGGTTAAAAATTTATTTTTAACAGTGAATAGTTTTATTTTCTTATTTCTTACTTTTTATTAAGCAATACCTAATTTTTTTGCACTAATTAATAGAAAATACTTAAGTATATTTAAAGCTTGTATAATTTATCTTTATTATTTTTGTTAAAACAGCAGGGTCAATCTCTGAAAAGTCATTGTCCTAAATGAAAAGAACTGACCTAACTTGATACACCAAAGACCTAAAATCAAGGCATATCAAGTTGACTCTGCCAGCTGAGACCTCATGGCTAATAGTTTCAAGCTAAAGAGCACAGCAAATTTGCTCCAATAACAGTGCCTCAGCTAAGAGGATACCACTCCTCCTGAAGCCATATTAAAAACTATGGCACTGCTTCATTTTAAAGTAAAGTCATCATCTAGTCTGATCTATTTATTTTCTCTTTTCAACTCTGGTAAAGCATTAGTATGGCAATTTCGCTCAGTGATCTTTCAACTTTAACAATCAAGGATAATAGCTTTGTTTTCCAACTTAATAGTCGGGACTAATAAATATACTAAAATGGTGTCACAACTTCTCCAATTACTCACTTTCAGGAAATCTTTCCCCTGAGAAAAAACTTGATTGTCAAGTAAAATTTGGAATCAACATTCAATTCTGACATTACACTAGGGTCAAACATCTAATTTTCACAAGAACTAGTATCTCTAAAATTTTCATGGCTGACATGATTTATATGGACACTATGTGGCTTATCAGTTAGCTATATAATGCTCTTATTTTATATCAGTAAAGAAATAATTCTCTTCTTTATATTTCCACTCATTTTTATTTTATACTTTGTAAAAAATATAATTATAAAAGTATTAGCAGAAATAGGTTATCCACTACTAATTTACCTAAGGTTTAATCTCTCCAAAAAAGAGAACCAAAAAAAGTCACTCCCTATTGAATGAAAAATATATAAGAAGGTACTAGATGTCCCTCAGGATATGTCATCTTCAAAAATATTCTTTTAACTATCAAACATCTCAACTTCCTCACTGTGAGAAAAACTTAATCCAACCCACACAACAAGTGTCACCCAAAATATCACATGTAGTTATTCAGTACCCCTGCTTCATAGAGATTATCACTTTTGCTGACCTATTCCAAGAAAACACCACCCTCTGGATCCAGAGCAATCAAACCAAATTTACACAGGTTGATAATCCTCAAAGTCTCTGGGCAAATGAAATCTCACTCAGAGTCATAGGAATTATATAAAAATTAACGGGTGCATAGTTCTGGACAACCCAACTCAACTAAGAAATAGAGCTGAGACCTCTTCAAAAAGGCCTTAATTGATGTGTTTTCCCCCAAAGATACTTCACCAATTATTTTCCAGGAGCTAAAGAAGCTCAATATGAAAGAAACATTGGCAAATACATTGTTGCATAAAAAATGCAAGGTAGAGCCCCCAGTCACATGAACTTTGACAACTCCTCTACTCATATCAACTTCTATGATGACCTTCTTTTCTAAGTCATGAGACACTTTGGGCTAAAAAGCTGTAACAATATTCAGGAAACCTTACAGGAGGGAAAACTTGCAGCACAGAAAGTAGAAAGTCTTCAACAGACTGAAACATGCAAGAATAGTTCAGCACCCAGAAAGAATACTTATCCCAAAAGACAAGCCTCTCAAACTAACAAATGCAATGCCAAAGGAGGAACCCACAGATCTTAATCAAAGATATGTACAGCAACAAGAATACCCTTGGCATGGGAAAAGAGCAGGGGATTTATTATTGACACATTAAACCAGTGTTGCAGTCATGTGCTATTTGGGTCTGTGATAAAGATTTGTAGCATAATCATGATGATTATTGCTGTTTCTGTGTCTTTTTGGTAGCTTGTGAAAAAGAAACTTATAATTACTGTTTTATAAAGAGAAAACTAGGACCATCATTGGGGGGCTATTTGGGAAAAATTTCAGGAGTTCAATGATTTGAGGTGCCTAGGAATCTTAGATGATTGCTATATATCAACAAAATCTAGACTTACCACCTAGAAAATACTAGACAAAGAGATATTTGGTTTATCAGCTCACAAGGGAAGTGATTGAAGTGACACCAATAATTGCCATATTTAGTGGTTGAAAATCTAGATGCCTAGATAAAAACTTGTTGGTTTTTTGAAGCTTATTATACTAGGAAAATGTTGAGAGGGCACTTGAAAATTTTCTCCAAGGCAAGTTGCTACAATGATCACGTGAAAAAATCCACAATGAAACATTTATAGACACTGGTGAGCTGCGAGAATCTTGATAGTAAACTTTTAAAATAACTGTTTAGAGAATGTCAAAAATATTCAGATAGAAAGAAAGGTTCTTCAAAGCATGTGATGAGGAGAACATCAGCTTATTTTAAGGTCTATTATACTGATAGAGATCATTAGAGAAAGATATTAAAGCTTGATCAAACAAGAAAGAAAACATACCATAAATAATATAGTCTATTAGATAGAAAAAATAGAAACATAATTATAAAATTAGAGAAAAGCTATGAGGAATTAGTTAAGCCTGTGAGAAAAGGGTTTAAGAAAACAAACAGTTGGATCAAGGGGATATATATCAGGAAATAGACCATAAGATGAAAAGGTATACAAGAGATCTAGCAGCACATAAAAAGAAGAAAGTAAAGAAGCCTACAGCCATTATTCAGGCAACAAAATCTCCATGCTGATTTAAAGTAAATCAAGATATCAGGAACCAAAGAGCAATGTAACTGTAGAGTGACAAAACAAAAGTACAAGATAATAAGATATAAGGCTTCTAAAGAGTTCTTCCTTTTATTAATCAAGAAAGATTATTAACAACCCTTCATAAGAGTTTTTCCTTTAATAATATGAATATTTCTTCATTATATCCTAACCTCTTTGTGATCAGCTATGATGGAGGGACTTGAACGCTTTCAAGACCAGCATAATGTCATCTCTGAATAAATAACTCACTTGAATTATGATACCCAATCCAGCTGGACCCTGCATAGCCCAGGACACAAATCAATGGTCTATAGAGAGAATTTGTACCACAAGAGCCCAACACACGAGTCTTTTTCAGGTTATGCTATGGTTTTTTACAGAGAATTGTCAGGAAAATACTTAAGGGTGGTTGTATCATTGTATTAAAAATGACCACTTTTAACAGAAAAGGTGGTGAAGTCAATATCTTCTTGGGTAAGTTCAAGAGCAGGATTAAGATAATTGGCTGACCTTAAAAGCTACACTGGTTTAATATGTAAGTGAGGCCATAAGCTAGAATATGATTTGAGTGTACAAGCTGGAGATCTTGGGAAGAGGCTGAATTTTTTTAGAGATGAGTTTCAAGAGCAATTCATTCCCAGAAAAGCATACATAAAGGCTTGTCTTTTGAAGTAAATAATGATAGGAAGTTTACAAGTGTTTGTGTGAAGGTTTGAAAGATGGATATCTTTAACAAAAGGGTATTGAGTTACCTTCTATAATTGATGAGTTTTTTATGGAATCAGTAGGGTATTTACTGGGCTGTGTTGTAGTTAGACTTCAGAAGCATTAATTGGTTAAAGGTGGCCAAGAAATTAGCCAAGATCAAAAGATGTCTTCCAAAGAGGATTATAGTGACTGGAAGGTTCACCTGATTCTATAATGGAGCAAGAAAAACCAGGAATGGGAAAGTTCAAAAACCAGTTCTCTTTTGCAGAATATACTGGGTATTGAATCTGCAACAATTTTGTGCATAGCCTATGCAAATTTCTCTAGAGAACAGGATTCTTGAAGCACCTAAAAAACACTACCAGGGGTAGAGGTTGTGAGGTCTACTTATGGTGTAAAAAGAGAACCATACAGCAGAGGAGCAGGGGCTAAAAGTATTTTTGTACTAGAAAAAGTGTCTTTACAGCAGGTTTAACAAAATTATGGGTTAAAGCCTACAGTGGAAATAATTCCAAGTAAAAAAGTGTTACAGTAGTAAGTCTAATGAAAGGAATTGTACAGCCCACAGAGCCTGAAACCAGTGCTACAACATATATGATTACTCCCTCTTAGGGAATCAATTCACCAAGTGACTTGTCAAATGATTCCCTGGATGATCATTAAGTTGATGGCACTACAATCATTTGGCTATCTATTACAGGGATCAAACATTTTTGAATCCTAAGCAGAATACAACTTGGACAAGCCTCATGATCTAAGAGGAACAATCACTTGGATAAGCCCCATGACTACTATGACGTATATAGACAGTATGTGGCTTCTCATGATACTATATAATACCCTATATTCATATCCAATAAAGTATCATTCTCTTCTTAATTTCCCTTTTATTTTGTTTATTATACTTACCAGTAGTATACTTGACACCAGTAAAAAAACTGCTGTCACAACATCTTTGATTACTCTCTCTTGGGGAATTAACGCCCCAAGTAAATCACCAAACAGCTCACCAAATGGTTCACCGTCCAGTAAATAAAGTGGTGGCACCACTATCAGTCAACCATCTATGACAGGGATCACTCAATCCAGGTCCTAAATGGAACACAACTTGATCAAGCCTCGTGACTCAAGAGGAAAATTACTCAGATAAGCCCCATGACCTCCATAACATACATGGACGGTATGTGGCTTGTCATGATTCTATATATTATTCTATAAACATATTCAATAAAGTATCATTATCTTCTTAAATATTCCCCTTATTTTGTTTATTATACTTCCCAGAAGTATAAACTCAACACTGCCAATAAATCTCTAAATATGATGAATGATTGAAATGTTGTTCTTGATAAAAATGGGTATGAGAGGTAGTTTCTCAGATCTCCCTGTGGAATATGGATCCCCCTGTTTTTACACCAATTAATTTTGATAAATTAATCACACAATATTTGCAAATTAGTGTCAATAACGCTTGACCCGCTGATTGCCATAATTTTCAGGTTATGCCATAATTGACTCAAATTCTAAGATAGGTTCACTAGCTGCTGAAATTATTTGTGCCAACCAATAAGATGTTTTTAAATAGCCACCTCTCTCACCTTAAACTCCTTTAAAACTTCCCACATTCCCCTCTAGAAACTTATTTCTAAATATCTTATTAGCCCTGAGAAATAAAGGAAGTACTTCCAAAATACTTGAACATTTGGGCCTGTTATCCCCCCTTTTTGATAATTTTGACTGTGCAGTTGTCTAACTGGCTTATGACTCCTTGGATGTCCCTTATCTAGCCCTTTATACTTCTTCAACTTCTAATTATTATTCTGATTTTCCACTAAGAATGATTTTCCTGGCGTAAATTTAAGTTACTTCCTTCTGTTATACTACAAGAGGATCATAAATACTCACCCTATTTCCCAGTTTAGCCTGTTGCTCCTCAAGAAATTGACCATGTGACTTTTATACCCACATTGTATGTCATTGAATAATGCCACCACCACTTAACTCTAACAAAAAGGGTGGTGCAGGAGTGAAACAACTGAACTAATTATAGCTCAGTATTGAAATTGGGAAAAAACAGCACAACAGAAAGAAAAAAGAATAGGAATATGATATCTCTTATTTGGAAGGAATTAGTTAATATACCAGAAATGAAAGCCACTAATTTACCAAGAGGGTGGTATTGGGGCAGGATCCAAGTATGGAGTGAGTGGCAAATATATTATTGAGGAATTGGCACTTGGGAATTGATTATGTACTCAATTAAGGGTTATGGCCCATATTTTGACATTGGTGGTGGGATGCCTAATATTGTTAGATATTTCATGGGGTGCCTCTATGAGCACCCCTATTTATTGTAAGATATGTTAACAGGCAGAGAGTCAATCATGGTCAGAACAAGTGGATGATTTTCACAAGAAATATATGAAGGAGAAGGAGAGAAAGAAGGGATTTTTGAGGCCTAGAGAAGAGCCATTCATAGAGCCAGAGAAGCCAGCTATAATGGCTAAAATTAGTGCCTCCTTCTACATTAAAGATACTTGATTGGAAGAGAAGTAATGATTTAATCTATTTGGAGCTAGTACATGTGCATTTTGAGTTAGAGCAAGAGGATAGATTTGTATCACACAGGCAGTTAGTCTAGAATTTCTCAGCAGATTTAGTAGCATAGCCTTTTAAATGGTCTGTAACAGGTCTAGTAATTATGAGTGTGCTCTTAAAAGGTGGTAAAACAAAGACCATTTATGATATAATTTGTTTGGGGATTGCTATATATAAGTGATTTGTGTGGAGAAACAAGATTCTAACAGATGAGACAGTGATAATGACCATTATAGGCTCAGAGGGTGCTATTAATGTCAGCAGAAGAGTGTTTAACCAAATCAATGTGGTTTTGGAGGACAATTATGCTCATCTGCCATCTGTGATCTTACCTTTGACTGAGTTTTCTTGTTTGCTTGGAATGCCCTGGATTCAATTGATTGGAGCTAACCTAGGTGTTGAGAAAAGTTGCATCAGATACCAAGAAAAGGAGAAATTCTACTAATACTTGTCTTTAGCTAAACTAGAGGATAATATAATTATTGTTAAATGGTAAAATTATAGTCACATATTCATCCAACCCCAAACATTTGGGAATATTGAGATGGTGCCATTTAATTAAGGAAATTGGGGAGTAATATAGATCACTGCACCAGTTGAGAACATTTGGGAAGATGTTCCAGTGCAACAGATTATTAATATGTCTGATAAAGTAGAATATTAATATGTATGGAATTCTAGGATTTCTGATATTGCCATTTTTCCTGGTCAAATAATCAAGTAGTGGATACCAGCTGTAAAAAAAACACAAAAAAATCACCATATTATCATTTTACCTTACTGTTCTTGGGGTTGACATAGCTTATACCTTTGGGGTTTTCACATTCAGATGATATTAGTCTTTTATTTTACAGATGGAATCAATTGCTCTATATTGAAAATTATGACATTATTAGATATTGTATGCTACTTTAGGAATGGTCAAAAGACACAGTGGGGGAAATATTAGCCATATGATTGGGTTTGTACTAAGCCAGAGGTTGGTTTTAAGGGATAACTAAGAATTTAGCTTAAGGATCTGGAAAACTGGGATATAAAAAGCAGTTTTATAGGATGATCTAGGAAGGGTGCACAAAAGGGGAGGAAGCACATAAGAAAAGAAAGTGAGTTGAGCTTAAATTTTATTAGGAAGTTGAAATATAATTTTTAATTATTCTGGGTAGTCACAAAACATTAATTAGATATATAAATCATTAGACATAGATATAATTAGTATGTAAATAACTCTATTTGTTAGAAAGACAAGACATTAAATTTACCCTTTTATTAAAATATCAGAGATTTCAAGAGCAAAGGAAAAGAATAGATCCAAGATCTTACATTAAAATTTTATCCCAACATAGGCAAAATCAAAATATTCTGGATGGTACCACTTACAAAATTGTGCCATTCTATATTAGTTTTTGGGGGTTACTTGTGAATAAAACTAGTGTGAAAATAGGAAAAATGAGTCCATTAGACAGGTGCTTGATAGTATATTATGAACCCCTTTTAAAGGTAACCTATAAAAGCCCAATAAAAAGAGAGCCAATTTTTGAGCTTGTCCTAAAATATAATGTTTGTAGTATAGAACTATATCTCTTATTTAAAACCTTGATAAGAGCCTGTAATGCATTATCAGGAATAATCTTGATAACCTTAATCTCATAAGTGGTTATATATGCATTAGCTTGGGTGTCTATTATATAATTGTTTAAGTACTTGATGTTTTTCTAAGGATCCTAAAAGCATCAGCCATAATGAGAGGGATATATAAGAGAAGGTATAGCAGCCTCACAACTGTATAACATTGCAACAAGGGGAAGCCCCTATAACTCTATGCTTTCTAAGACAATAGATACAAAGACAAGTATATTTCCCAGTTGGCGGCGTCAGAGTAGGATAATTTCCTCATGATGGAGATCAAGGTATAATTGATACACTCTATTGTGTCATTAGTAGAGTACTTTTATAGAACATATAAGGATAAGTGAGTCTCTAGGACCTCAACCACATATTTTATTAATTGAGCATTAAAATTTGGTCATCATCAGACAGCAACACTTGTGAAAACCATGAAAATAGAATATTGCTCAAGAAGAAAAACTGCAGTGTAAAGACCCAACAATTGGGGAGGTATTCTAGCAAAATAAGGGACCAAGTTGGCAACTTGGAAGCCTGTGAGCGCCGTCACAATTGAATAGACCGTCATCATCAATCAAAAGACTTTGGTGTGTAAGTAAAATGTCCAAAATTACTGGCAAAAATGTAAGTATGTAGTATACATAGGTGTATATAGCTATGGACTGGGTGGAATGGGGCAATATTAGCGTGGGTCAGGAGTACCGCTCAGAGGAGTTGAGCTGCACTGGCTCCTTGTAGTAGTACTTGCCTGATGGATTTTTGAATGGATCATGCTGTTGAGTATATTAGTGGCCCCAAATCCCTAGGCATGTTGTGAGGACAGCTGAGAAGATTAGGTGATTCATCTCCTGATCCTAAGACAGGGTAGACAAAGCTTAGTGTATTGTTTAACTTCTTGTAGATAAAGTCTTTAATTGATTTATGTGGTACTATTGAGGGGTAATTTCACTCAATGATAGCACAAACTATAATCAAGTGATTTGGATTTATTATATACTATCATCCTTGTGGGGCATGAATAGTGCAAAACATTAGACAGGGAACCCCAAACACTTGGTGTTGTCTGGAATTCCCTTTTTGGAGTAGGATGGGAATGGATTGGCAGGCAATGAATTGTTAATCTTGGCATTGCATGCCTTTAGAGCTTCTTCAGGTACTTTCATGCAATCATATTCAACTTCTGTAGTTGATGCATTAATTGTCATGCTGGGCATCTTGTAAACCCCCTTCAAATTTGGTAGGTTCCAAATTTGGGCAGCAGTTCCCCTCATTTTTGGTTTTGGGGAAATTGCTTTTTGGGGATTCCCAATTGGGTGATTTCCCCATTTAGTGGGGGTGCGCTGTCTCCCGCCAGCTGGCAAGGAACACGCGTAGGCAAGTCACCAGGCTCAGCGTGCAGCCTGCGGGTGGCTGGCAGTTGGCTGTGTGGTCTGCAGCTGGGGTATAAAACCTGTTTTTCCCAAAACTTAATTTTTTAATTTTTGTTTCTTCAACTGGGTGTTTTGCAGCAGTTTCCCCAATCAGGGGGAACTGCTGCAATTTTTTATTTTACTCTTTGAGCCCAATTGCAGCCAAAAGATTATCTTGACACAAGGTGTTGTCAGGAATATTCCTGACAGCAGTGGTCTTAGACTTAATTATCTCAGTTGTTCTGGATTAAACTGATTTGCTAAATTAGTATACCTCAATTAAAACAATCCTGTAACTAAAAAGAGATCAAATAAGAGAGAACCATTGCATCAATTATAACAGTGTGGAAGGTGTGCTGAAGCGGAACTAACTTAAGCTCATGAGAATTTGGATAGGGATTTTAGAGCTTACAATTGTGACAACTGGCAATAACATCTGGAATGAGATTACTCTGTTTTCCCCAGAAGTAGTATTTTTGAACCTAAATATGGGTCTTATAAATATTGCCATGTTCATTATCCATGTTTTCTTGTAAGATGAGAGATAGAAAAAAGGATATGATGGATGTAAGTCAGCCATTGATTTTTGAATCTCTTAAATAACTGTTGATACCTGATGAGAGTGTCTTGAGAAAGTTTTACTAAGGCAAAGCAGATTTATTTAGTCTTAGTATCCCAATTAGATAGTCATTAAATTATTTTATATAAGAGGTTGATATTGGTAGGGTGCAGGACTAGAATGAGCATGCAGGACAACCCATCAGTGTTCTGATTTTGTATTCAAGGGAGATGTAGAACAGTGAAGCTTTATCCTTAAAGCCTAAGTGCTCATCTATCCAAAATCTCTTCATTTCCTTTAGTTTTAGTAACCACTTGAAGAAAGCATTATTGATTAAAACTGTTAAGTAGATTCCATAGATATAGTAGCAAAAAGGTTTGAAAGCATAAATGACATCTGAATGTTCCTTTTCTATAACAATATAATTCTTCTTGTTCTTTTTTAGAGCTATAGAGATATATAAAGTAGGATAATCAACATCTTTATTATCAAGTTTGGAAAGGATGACCCTAATAGCCAGATCACTAGAATCAGTATAGATGTTGAACTCTTTTACTAATCAGGGTATTGTCAAGTTTATACTTCTGGGAAGTATAATAAACAAAATAAAGAGGAAGATTAAGAAGAGAATGATACTTTATTGAATATGAATATAGGTTAATATATAGTATCATGATAAGCCACATGTTGTCCATGTACGTCATGGAGGTCATGGGGCTTATCTGAGTAATATTCCTCTTGAGTCATGAGGCTTAATCAAGTTGTGTTCCATTTAGGACCTGGATTGAGAGATCCCTGTCATAGATGGTTAACTGATAATGGTGCCACCAGTTTATTGACTGGGCGGTGAACCATTCAGTGAGCTGTTTGGTGATTTACTCGGGGCGTTAATTCCCCAAGAGGGCATAATCAAAGATGTTGCAACAGTATACAAGGATAAGGGACTCTTTGAGCTTCTTTTTTAGCATATCAAAGGCTTTTTTGTTGACTGGAGGTCCATTTAAAAACACATTTTAAATGATTTAGTCCAAGGGTTCACTTAGATCAACAAAGTTGGGTATGAATTGCCTATAGTAGCTCATCATGTCTAAGAGACCCACACTTCCCAAAATTTGGTAGGAGAGATTATCTTGACTATTGCTTATACTTTCTGGGACATGATTCAAATGCCAGTCTGAATTCTTTCATGTCCCAGGAACTTGAAAATTTCTTTGAAAAAAGAACACTTGGATGGTTTAAAATTTATTACCACTTCTATAATTGCTACAAGTACTTCTTTAAGGTACACCATGTGGTCTGTGAATGTGGCACTAAATATATTGATGTCATCTAGATAAGAAATCACACATGAGAATCTCAAGTCTAAGAGGATTAAATGAATGTCCCACTGAAAGGTGACAGTGGTATCATAGAGACCTTGTGGTATAAAAGTTGGTTCAAACGGTCATTATGATGTAATGAGAGCAACTTTCTGTCTATCTTCAGGCAAAAAAATGAACCTTTCAATTTTCTGGAAGCAAAATACACAACAGAAAAAATTTATATTCCTTGAGTTCTCTTAAAGCATTGTCAATGTGGGGGAGGAATAATTTTCATAGATAGTGCCAGCCTAACTGAAATCACCTGCCTGGGAAGAAAGCACCCAAGCAGCTACCCCCAAGAAAACTGATGAAAAGTCTGGCTGACCTGGACCAAGCCATTTTCAATAGATGAGTTGTGGAAAAGCATTTACAGGGTTTTTCAATTTTGTCAAATGAATCAAAAAAGGCTTGGAAACCTCAAAAACGGGTAATTTGGTGTTTTTTGGTACCAAAATTAATTTTTTATAGCACAAAATTTCCATTAACTTCTGGAGGCTTGGTGCCAAAAATGAGGCCTGTCACGTCATCATCAAATCCCAATCTCTATATTGACTTACAATTCCCTAGAACTACTTTAGTAGTTCAATAAACACTATAGTATTAAAACCAATATCAAGTTTTAAAGTTTGCAGATCATTATCCCCCAAAGATGGATTTCCTTCTTGATTATGTGCCTGTGCGGTACCACACAGGTTGTGGCTTTGATTTCACAGTTTCTGCGGCCTCCACGCTGATTTCTGATTTTCCAGTTTTGAAATTGAAGAAATTGTGGAACTAATTTGTGATTTTGTATTTACAAAATCCAGTCACAATTTATCGTTCAATTTTGTTCTTCTGTTTTGCCCTAGTTTCCTTTGATTTATTTCCCCTCTGCCTCTTCTTGGAGATTCCTTTCTGATAATTTATGTTTTACATTTTTTATTTTTCAATTCTTTGATGATTTGGTATTTTATTCCCCATTTTGTGAATTTTTCAGAATTTCACAGAGACTTTGCCATGGCGTTAGTACAGTATTTGTGGGGGTGCAGATAGTCTGAAGTTTGGCTACCATGGGTCTGGGCCAAATAAGGAGATCTTATTTGCTTTTAAATAACTTTCCAATGCCAATTTACTTGATGAAAAAGCCACCTGTAGGAGGCACAACAGTAGGGCTCATTAAGGAGCTGTGCTGAATGATCTTAGTATATGCCTTAGGCATGGTATATCTCTTAACACAGCATATCAGGTGGGGATGTCCTCATCAATGTCATGGGATAGAAGGTATCTTTCCAGGTGTCCATAGAGGTGGCTTGGATTAGGACCTGTGTGATTTTGAGTGGTCCAACTGTGGTTGGGATCTTATTCTGGCATGGTCAAAAATAAGGTGCTACCAATGATGACAAGGCAACCCAGGAAGGAAAAGCAGGAAATAATGAGATAAGGATTTTTTATTGATAATAGTCTTTGTTTATAAGCTAAATTTATTACAGATTGATCCCACTAAGGTTCAAGGATTATCAGGGTGTCAGGATATTGATAATATAACAGATCCTACCAATAGTTACGGGTGCGCCACCATGCAGCCCTATATATGAACTCTGCATAAAATTGCAGGCAACCAGGCTGCATGATTGATAAATCAAGGGTCAAACCACATAATGGCTGAAAAAATCCCTGTTTCTAATTGATGAATGAAACCTGCAGATATTGCGCAAATAATTGATTTGTCTCAAAAAGCTTTCACATATGAATATAATAATAATTACTACTCTAAACTTTAATTATATTCTATAGCAGAAGGGCTGTCATATGGACCATTACTTACATTACATCTATAGGAGTCCATCATGGATTGGGCCACCAGGCCAAAAACTCTAAAATAAAATACCTCTGAGCCTATTGTATTAGAGTAGCTCTGATTAAGTGAAGCAATCACCTACATCAACTAGTAGCCATCCACTGGCTAGCTAGCTCTGGGCAGTGGCCCAGGTAGAAAACTGACTCTGCTTAATTAAGGGACTCAGTTGTACAGTGTGCCAAGGAGAACACTGATGCTGTGGAAGTTTTCAAAAAAGCTTCCTTCCAAAAGCCACCTCTCAAGGTTGAGCCACCTGCCACATTATGGAAAGAACACGGACCTCTGGGCCAGCCTATATTAATAAAGACTGATGTTTATTATTCTGTTTCTCTTTGGACTTAACAATGAAGCATGGACATTTCCCTTAACCATTTCCCAACTGATTCTTATATCAGTTTTGAGTGAAATATGATGCTTTCATCATACAATATAACTTCCTATAGTATAATATAGACACTACTATGAACCTTTATCCAGATGCAAGAAGGATATCACATTCCTTCTGAAAAGCAGGACCAGTCAGACTTCTTGCTTTTGATGGACCCAATACACTTTCACAAGCTGCAGGCTACACCAAATTACCAGGTTCTCCTGAATTTCCCAATGTTAGAATGGTTAGATATCATCTTGGTGGATGAAAAGTACCTTGGTCTGTGGATGTATGATAAGGACCAAGTATGAGTGGGAAGAAGGATATGGCTGATTGTCAAGTGGCTGAACTATTTTTTATAAGGGGGAGGATTTGGATTATGGAAATGGGAGGTTAAAAGGAGTTGAATCCACTCCCGTAGTACTAAAAGCAAGCCAATAAGCAATAGAGTAAAAATAGTATATATAAAGAGAGGAATGCAAGTATTCTTTAATATTTTTTATTATTGATCATCATTTTCTTCATATTGCCTGTAGATGTACGTATTGAAAACTTAATTTGCAGCCCAAGTATTAAGCCATTAGCAGCGGGAACAAGCGAGATCTAAAATAAGGAGGGTTGAATGAATCTTCTGGAAGATAAGGGTGAAAATTTTTGTTAAACTTTATATTAAAAGCCATCTTAAAATAACTTGACCAATGAATTAAACTTCATAAAAGCCAGTTAAATAAAATTTATTTAATTCTGAGAGTTTTAAATATAAAAAGGGCTATAATTTTAAAGTATACTTGATTTGTGATTTTTTATAGAAAATAGGACATCAGTTAAACACATCATTTATCAGGGGTTCATACGCTGTAATTTTTGGCCGAGCTTCATCCGCGAGCCAATTTTGGCTGCTTCATATATTAGTTTAGGCTTGTTTACATTTTGAATCAAGTTAAGGTTTTCAATTTGATAAATATGTGTAAATAGAAAGAAGCTAAGCTTATATTGTGCTATTATTTTAATCTGTTGGTCAAATATTGTCAAAAATTCACTTGTGATTCCCATGTGAATTTTAACTGGCCAATTTAATCTTCTAAATATGCTAAATATTATTAGAGCAATGGGTCTAACTTGTATATTTATGAAGTTCTAGGATAAGATGATAAATTTTAGGGAACCTAATGTTGTAACTGTGCTGTTGTAGCAGAGTTACAAGGGGAAAAATATTTAGAAGCTAGATAATAATCTTTATTGAGAGATAGTGATTATATAGTCAATGTGAATCAAGGATAACAGGAACATGATTGTGTTGATCACACAGCTGAATGGTGAAGGGGGTGGCTTGATCTTGGTAATGAGTCAAGCGCCAAAACAAGGTATCCACCATAATGGATCATCATCTGTTCATGTTGTTGGATTTGGAAATTTGAGTTGACTTCCTAGTCTGGCTTTGAGTGGCCGGGTAATTGGATTGCAGGTCATAAATCTGCTTGTTTGGAACCTTGCTGGCAGGTTGAGCCTGCTGTTTTGACACCCCCAACTGAAGGTTGGCCTCCTCTGGGGGAGGGTTGTCAGGGAGGTTGTCAGGAGCCCGGGCGCTGTACTGGACTAATTGTTGTTCTGTGGCGGGCAGGGCAGTTTCTTGTTGTTTTTGTCTTGCTTTGCAGGGTCTTAGGCAATTATGGTGTAGGGTCTTGTCTTGTTTGCGCTTCCCAAGTCTTTGTACAAGGTAAGTGTTATTGTTGTTTACCTTTGAAGGATCACTGGTCCTACTTTCTTGGGTTTTAGCTTGCTTTTATCAACGTTCATAACCCAAACTTTGTCCACAACTTCATGTCTATCTCAGATGGGGACAAAGGTTTTTGCAGACGTTCATTTTCCTTTTCTGTTTGTTTGCTGTTGGCCTCTATAACTTGAGGGTCTGAGCGCAGGGGGACTTCACTTGGAATTTCCAGTTTAGGTCCTGTCAATGCTTGAATGATATTTGGATTTGTGCTGAATACCAGTTCAAACAGGCTTTTTCCGGTGGATCTGTTCACTCAGGTCTGGCACACAAGTAGTGCAGTTGATAGCTGCTTATACCAGTCTTCAGGTCTCCCGGCAGTGAGTTTGGCTAAGGCTTGCACGAGGCTGCCATTTAGCTGCTCTACACGCCCATTGGCCTGTGAGTGGTATGGTGTTGTCACAGTGTGTTTGACCCCATTTTTAGCAAGGTATACATTGGTAGTTTCAGAGGTCAATTATTTCCCTCTGTCAGTTATCAAGAGTTCTGGCTTTCTGAGCTTGCTGATTATTTCTTTGCCAATAAATTGTTGTACGTCATTGCCAGTGTGCGCCCTTACTGCTTGGGCTACTGGCCATCTTGTAGCAAAGTCTATGGCAGTGATGATGTATTTCTTATCATTGTTTTTCCCTGACAGAGGGCCAACAACGTCAAGGGCCCATACCTTGAAGGTTAGTTGTGTGTGGATGAGTAGTACTGACTTTGGAAGGGTTTTGCTTTTGGCAAACTTTTTGCATACCTCACATTGGTCTAGGATTTCCTGAACATCACAATATAAGGTTGGCCACCAGGCCTTGTGCTTAAGGAACTCATATAGGTTTTGACTCTTGGTGTGTCTGAGGTCTCTGTGATAGCGTAGGAGAGTGCCTACCTGCTGGTGTGGGGATATAGGGAATGGTAGTGACGTCAGACATTTTTCTGTGTATGATCCCATACACATCTGCAAATAGGTGTTTGTTTTTGATAACTGTTTGTTTTTGATAACTGTTTCC
>QTSX02004017.1:0-17733 GCA_014839935.2 Entomophthora muscae | reverse complement strand
CCAGGTTCACATGCTTCATTATGTGTGACTTGAGGGCATTTTAGTACATGAGGTGTGTAGCTGGGGTGTTAAAGGCCATGTCAGATGGTGCACAGAGACAGAGTTCCTTATAGGCACGGGTGAGTTCTTTAACAGTGCCTGTCTGGGTCAGGTTCTTTACTTGGCGTATGATCATGAGCGCTGTATCCTTAAGCATGAAACTTGCCAGGAAGTCCTTCTTAAAGGTATACCAGTTCTTTTCAGTGTGCTCTTTGTGCCACTTGTCACACCAGGTGCCAGCGTCATAGGTCAGGCAAACAGAAATCTCGGCAATCCAGAATTGCTGTGGGCATTCCATTTGAGCCAGATTGCTCTGGGCAGACTGGATCCATGCGGCAGTGTTGTTGTCGTTGGACCCGGCAAAGGGTTTCAAGGTGGCACTGCAAAGCCTTTGTACTACATAGGCGGGCATGGTGGTTTTGTCAGCTGGTCGCAGCATTGAGGAGGGAGCCTGAAAGAACCCTTGTGCAGCCATGGCGTTGAAGGCAGGCAGCAGAATCACCGTGTTCTGGTAGAGGACAAAACCATCTGGTATCTCAGTACCAGGAGTATAAGGAGTCCAGTTGGGCAGGAGGCCAGACATGATTCTGTTGAGGATTTGTTGGCCGCAGTGTGTGCGGGCAACAGGCGGAATTTTTCAAGATAAGGTAGGATGGTGAACCTACCTGTGCTACCAATGTTTTAACTGTGCTGTTTTAGCAGAGTTACACGGGGAAAAATATATAGAAACTAGATAATAATTTTTATTGGGAGATATTTATTATATAGTTCATGTGAATCAAGAATAGTAGGAACAAGATTGGTGATCACACAGCTGGATGGAAGAAGAGGTGACTTGATCCTGATAATGAGTCAAGCGCCAAATTGAGGTATCCACTGTGAAGGATCATCATCTGTTCATGTTGTTGGATTTGGTAATTTGAGTTGACTTCCTAGTCTGGCTTTGGGTAACTGGATAATCAGATTGCGGGTCACAAACCCGCTTGGTTGGAACCTTGCTGGTGGGTTGAGCCTGCGGTTTTGACACAAAGGATAAAAAATTGGGGGTTTATCCAGTGGGGAGGGTATGTGGACTTTTTGTGGGGGTGGGTTCTCTATGGATTGGATATGAGTTGGGTGTTGGAATGGGGCAGGAAGATTTTCTGAAAATTGTTCTTTCAGCTAATTTTCTATCAAAATGATGGGAATTTGATGATGGGACTCATTATTATGCAATTTTTCTGGCTTCTTTTGAAGTAGCTTAGCTTTCCACCACTTAACTTTAGCTTAAAATCATTTTTAAAATTCATCATGCTTTTTTCATCATATGGCTAAATTTTGTTTGTTTGTTTGCTTGCTTGCTTTTTTTATCCTAACAAAATGAAAGGAAATTCAATTCCAATATGAAACTTAATACCAATTAAAAACAACCAGATTTTTTATCAACCCTAATAAATCCCAGCTGGCATCAAATTCCACTAATTTACACTTATTAAAAAATTGTTATTGTTTTTATCATTTATTTTTAACATATATTTGAAGTTAAATAATTCAAAAAGAACAGAATTTTACATTGAAAAATAATAGACTATAATAATTTCTTTCAATATTATTTTAAAATTATACTTTAGCTCTCAAAGCTATGGCAATAAGCAAAAAAACATGATTGAAATTAAATCAACTGAGATTTAACTAGATACAACTCAAATATAAATGAATTTAACACAGATGCAAAAAATTTAAAGAAGTTATTTATATTAATTAACAATAGTACTCTGTGCACTTCTATCTTTCATTTGAGTTGTTTTTGTTTACAGTTGAGTTTCCCCTAAATCTCAGTTTTTTTGCTTAAATATTGGTTTTTTCTTAGTGCCATGACTTTAAAACTACTGTATCTCTATATAACCAAAAAAGTCCTTCCAATATTGAGACCTAGCAAAAATACACAAGGCTTAAACTGCTATCAAGAACAGGGGAATAGTCAAACTCTATTATATCAACAAATCTTCTTTTTGTTATCTATAAGCAATGCATATGACCATGTCCCCAAAGATGCCAAGGTCAGGGTATCTTGGCATGCATTGGTCTACTCCATAGATATTTCTATGGTGTTACTCTTGGGCCAAAATAGTATCAAGGAATATTAAATAAACAAAAAATCTCATAATATTGGGAGCTTCATAGCATTTATCTTATTGGTCCAGGAGCACCTCAGGTGCACTAGCCCAGGGTTTAAAAATGTTATTATATTTAATTATGCTGCACTCCACAATGTGAATGATGTTCTGATTGAATTCCCAATGATTAACACTGGGCCTGAATTTGGGCAGCAGTGATTGGCTATAACCCCTATGAGCCTTTTACTTCTTCCTGTATAGTCCTCATTCCTAAGCCCAATCAAATAGTTCTTTGGATGACTCAAGCAAGCTGTCACGTGCATCAATTCAACTGGGCCTGAGGCCCTACTTGATTTGCTGTAAGTTGGGGTCCATACCCTTTCAGTAGTTAAACTGGAAAATTTTATGCCCAGGCTGAATTGTACATTCCTCTGTGCCTTGACAACCAGCCAACAATTGAAAGGCTTTGTTGTGAATTCCAATATTTATGCATTATCAATTTTGCCTTTAGCAGAGTCACATTTTGAGTGTGAAATCCTTCAGCTCCCTTCCTCAACTCAAAATGGGGTTCACTCCAAATTGGGTGAAGGACTCATTTACATTTCAACTGATGATATGAGTGATCCTCAACCCACTTATGAGAGTGATCAGTTATCTACCTGCCCTTCTACTGTTTGTGGTGAACATCTGCCATATAAGAATCATTTAGATCTATCTGATAAAAATAATCTTTATTCACATTTATCTTTGGTTTATTTATGTACTTCAGTGTCATCTCCCTACTTTAGCTAGAGGATATATCTGATGATTATTGTTCCCAGGGCCTTGAGTTATAATTCCATGTCCATCCCAGAAGACTAAACTCTGGCTTAGTATGAACCTGATTCTATAGTTAGGATTTCAGATGTGTCCCTTGGCTGTGCCCAAGTATGTGGCAGGCTTATTTACTCATCCATATATTTGTTATGGCTTGGTGTTGTTTATGGTATGATTTTTATTACTTTTGTACTCTAGGATTTTCTGCTCTTATCTTGATAAGTTTTGGATCATGCAGCCAATGAAATTGTGCTGATAATAACAAATGGCATGACTCTTGTCTGGTTTAAAGATATACAGTTTGGTATCTTATATGCATTCAAGTGCTTATGCATGAATTGATGTAGGTATATATAGCCAACACTAGATAAAATCATGGAATTAAATAAGATCAATGATAGGCTGTATTTTTTATGTATATAGTCTATTGTTTGTTCAACAAACAAAGACAGGTTATAATAGATAAATATGTATCCAGGTTTCATATCTGGCTTGCTGATGGCTAATCTCCTTTATTTGAATAAGATATTTAAATCCAGCTTTAAAAAAGATTAAAACATTGAAACATTGAAACTTAAAATCAGGGAACAAAAATATAGCTTTTAGGGGGAGCATTTATTGAGTTTGAAAAATAGGGTTGGTTGTATCCCATCACCTAGAAATGTAGGTGATGCACTACCTTGTCATATTTGGCTCCTGGGGACAACATCCAGGAGGACACGGCAGGAAATCTGTATAACAAAAGATTTGAGGTCTGAAGCTAGCCTTGGGTTAGCCTTCAGGGCAAAATTAAGGGCACATACCTTAATTTCCTGGAATACAATATGAGAAATTCCTTTTTTCAAAAAGGAAAGGAAAAAGCTTGAAGAATACTAAAGCCAATGCAAATGTGGATAAAATTGTCTTTATTAGGAGAAATGATTCTTCTTAAATAGTAGACAAGGGTCAATGATCACTCATTAGATAAACAGAGTGGCAGAAGGGGTCAAGTTGGGATGAGGTCATACCAGGATCAGTCAAGGGCAGGTATGGTAATCTGGAATGTGTCAGAAATTGTGCCATTAATGCTATTTTGATCTGGCCTTCAAATAATGATTTGTGTGAAGTTTTGGTCAATGATAACTCATTAGATAGACAGAGTGGCAGAAGGAGTCACATTGGGATGAGGTCATACCAGGATCAGTCAAGGACAGGTATGGTAATCTGGAATGGGTGCATATTGAACCAGACCCATTTACAGAAGGTGAGGAATTCCTGAAATCGAAAGCAAAACTGACCAAATCTTTGCACATATGATTATTTGAAGGTCATATTGAAATAGCATTAATGGCGCAATTTCTGACATCTCCCCTCTCAAGATTGGGCACAGGGAGTTGATATTTGCGGAGAAATTTGGAGTGAACTTGAGCAAAGGGGCGGCTGGAGGACAGCAGCTTCACAGGATACTTGACACCCTTCTTATAGGTACTTCACAAGGCCCAACCCAGAGGGAGTCTAGCTTATGGGCTCAGCCTCTAGTACAATTTTGATAATAGAGAACTAGGTCACTCACTTGTTACTTAGGGAGGGGGCTCTGGAAGCATTGGAGGGCAAGAGTTCTAAAGCTTTGACTTTATAAGCAGTAGAATAGGCTGTAGCTTGGATGTCAATGATCCAATTGGTCAAGTCTTTGACATGAGCTTCAGGATTGGCAGAGGTATCAACTTCAATCAACGGGGGTCCCAAGATTGAGGGGGTGGTGGCTTTTTGTCCATATAGCATTGCAAAGGGAGACTGGCCAGTCACTTGATGTCTGCTGAATCTATATGCAAAGAGAGCAGCAGGGAGGAACATATCCCAGTTATTGGCATCAGAGAGGGTAAGCTTCCTAATGATGGACACAAGGATGGAATTGGCTTGTTCCAAAGTCCTTTTTGGTTGATGGGTTATATGGTGCAGAGAAGGATTGATATGTACCCATAGCTTCTACAATGGACAATATGAGGCAAGCATTAAAGTTAGTCCCATTTTCAGAAAGCAGGACTTGAGGGCAATCATGACAGTAGAAGATATTTTGCAACAAGAAGTTAGCAGTGGTCTTGGAAGTTATATCCTTGGTTGCTCTGGCTTCAACCCATTTACTAAAATGATCTACAGCTACCAAGATGAATTGACACCTAGACCTAGAACACAGGAGAGGCCCAACAGCATCAATACTCACAGTGTGGAAGGCATGCTTAGGGTGGATGATCTTGAACTGATGCTGTGAAGGTTGGGGTTGTTGGAGCTGACAAGAATGACAGGAGTAAAGGACATCAGGGATTAGGAGACGCATGTTTTCCCAGTAGAAGTTCTTGCACAACCAGTCATGAGTTTTTGCTGTACCTCCATGTCTGGTATCAATGTGGCCTTGGACTATGATGGCCACCCTCATGCTGGGACGGACGTAGGGTAGATAAGCGTTGTTGACTCTCTTGAAGAGTTGTCTATCTCAAATCACAGTATCCTTTGATAGGGCTTGTAGTGCCAAACAAATGTCCTCATGCTCAGTGGTCCAGGAGTCAAGGTACCCTATCAATTTGTATAGGCAATCAGTGTTAGCAGGATGAATAGCTAGTAAAGGCATCCTTGAAAAAGCATCAGCATTATGATTTTGTGCACCAGGACAATATAATACTGAGAAATTTTATCCTTGAAGGCGTAAGGCCCAGCAGGTTATTCAACCTTTGGGCTCCTTTAATTGCTGCAGCTACTTAAGGGATGAGTGGTATGTGACTATTGTGAAGTGAGTCCCGTAAATGTAGTGCCAGAACTGTTTTACGGCATGCAGAACAGCTAGGCATTCTTTTCAGTGATGCTATAGTTCTTCTCATGTTTGTTGAGGACTTGTGAAGAATAGGCCACATGTCAGTCAACACCTTCATCATCAAGCTGGGTTAGGATGGCACCCATAGCTACTCCACTAGCATCAATGTACAAGATGAACTCCTTATTGTTATTAGGGTAGACTAGAATGGGATCCTCTTTGAGTTTGGCTTTCAGCGCTTCAAAGGATTGCTGTTGGCTGTCAGTCCACTCAAAGGGTACATTGCAAAGGATCTGGACAAGGGGTTTGCTTAGTTCAGCAAAATCAGGGATTAATTTTTTATAGTACCCATCATACCAGAAAACTTGGACCTCCTGTAGATTTGTGGGAGGCAGCATCTTGTCAATGGCTTCCACCTTATTATTCATAGGGCATATTCTGGTTTGGGTGACCTTGTGGCCCAAAAATTCAAGCTGTTCCTTGAAGAAGGAGCATTTAGAGGGTTTGAGTTTCAGGCCTGCCTCCCAAATTTTGATGAAGACAGCTTTGAGATGTTCCAGATTGTTGGTGAAGGTGGAGCTGAACACAGTAATATCATCAAGGTATAAGAGGACGCAGGAGAGCTTCAAATCTTGTAGGATAGAGTCCATAGCCTGTTGAAAGTTAGCAGGGGCATTGCAGAGTCCTTGGGGCATACAAGTGGGCTCAAAAAGACCTTCTGAGGTGATAAGACAGCCTTTTCTCTATCTTCAGAAGACAAGTCAACCTGCTTGTATCCTGAGGCAATATCCATAGTAGAAAACACTTGATCCCCCTAATCTTCTAAACGCATCATCAATTCTAGGCAGAGGATAAGAGTCCTTTTTGGTGAGCAATTTCAGGCGGCAGTAATCCATCACAATGTGGTGGCCTCTATCCTTCTTTTTGAGGATCAACAAAGGGGAGGCCCAAGAGCTCTGAGAGAGCTAAGAGCCCAGCATCTAAGAGCTTCTTAAGTTCCTTAGAGACCTGAGCATCCTCTATCCTGCTGTGATGGTAAGGTTTGACACAAAAGGGCAGGGCATCACCTGTATCTATCTGGTGGATAACCTCCTTTGCTAGTCAATAGTTGGTGGGTCCAGAGGCAAAGATATCCTTAAACTGGTCTAGTAGTCCTTGAACATCTTTTTATTGATTGGGTGACAGTTGTGGAGGTCTGCAGCAGTGAACAGGGAGAGGACCTGAGGGTCTCCTTCAGGAAAGTTGAAATCACTAAATGTTCCAAAGGGGTATAGGGACACTACTTGCTCTGAACCTAATATGCAACCATGCCCAATAACCTGGCATTTGGTCACCTGAATAAGTAGGGCAGTCAGGTTATCCAACAACAGCTGCACAGGCTCTTTATGAGTCCAGTCCAAAATTCCAGGGCATAACCTAGGCTCTCTACGGCTTAAGGAATCTGGTGAATATAACTCCAGAAATGATTTTTTGGGTAGTTCATAGGATATCTGAGAGTCTATAATAACTTTCAAGCCAGGCAGGATGGTGATAGCTTTAGGGGCAAGAAGAGGCACACCTTCCTCAGCAGGACAGGAAGGAGGAGGGGACTGCATATTGGACTAATGAGTCCTGTACTTGAGTGAGAAGATACCTGTGGAGTACTTGAGCACACAAGTTTTAAGACGCTTTCCTGGGAGATGCGGGGGTTCTTCAAAGATTAAAGAGATCTCATACCCTAAGAGCAAAAGGTACCCATCTTGATTTTTCACAATCCTATTGTACTCTTGAAGGAACTGTGTACCAACCAGGAGATTTTAACTTTTGTTTTTGAGGATGACCGCAGGGGATGCAATAAGAAGCTTCCCAAACCTCATTGGAAGGGCAGAGTAAGTACCAATGGCTCAAGTTTGGGCCATGCCAGCTATACCATATGATTGAGTGTAGTCAAGGTTGGGAGCCAGCTTAAGTTTTTTCATTAACTTGGACAATACCACATTGACTGGAGAGACCATGTCCAGAATAGCCTTGATTTTAACCTTTTGGATTGATACTTCCACACGGGTAGTATCTTTCCCAAAGGGGGGTAAGACAGCTAGCACATCCTGAGCAGCTTCCAATTATTTCTCCCATTTGGCCAGCATACATAGTAAAGCAGGAATTTCCTTATGCACAGTCTTCAAGGGGAGTGATACAGCCACGTTCTGAAAGAGAGCTTCTGCTAGTTCAGCAGTCTCTTCAGAGGAAGTTACCAAGACAGGGGGCCAATGAGCCTGAGCCAATTAAGGACAAGCCACTACAGCCTTGGCTTTGTTTGCAGATGGGCAAGATGTAGTTGTGGTTTTCCCTTAACATAGCTTGTAAGGGACAGAGACAGTCTCTGGGACTGCCAGCACCAAGTAGCTCTAACTATCAGAATCATCACAGTCAGAGTCCTCAGGCTCAGAATCACTAGAGAGGTTATGGAACAAGTAAAGGATAGTCGGGCCAGCCAAGGGGGAAGATTCCTTGTCAGAAGGGGGATCAGGAAGAGACAGGGGAGATTGGTTAGCAGAGTGTGTCTCTGCCTCTAAAATGACCTCTCTTTTCCCACCTGTTCCTTTGGGTTACAACCCTCTACCCAAGGGTTGGTGCAGATATGTGAGTGATGCCCTATTTGACCACAGTTATGACATCCTTGTCTCTTAGATTGCCCAATTGAGCCTAGGGTCATAATGCGCGGAGTGCAGGAGGTGGGTCCTGCATTGTTGGCATTATTTTAACACACAATGTACCCCTATGGGTCAAGTGCATGTTCTGCAAGAGGGTCTTGGTACTCTTCATTGAATTAAGGGAAGCTTTATGGGCCTTGAAGTGTAGACATAGGAGTTTTTTCACCCTTAAAGCGTTTGAACATGCTATGTACACTTTCTGGGAGTTAATTGACAACTGGTGATCAACTGTTGTCCTTCAATGTATAAATAATTGGCAAACTCAGCCAAGGTTTCTTTGGGCTGAATGTGATATTTATAGACGCATCCTTCTTGACTTCCAAGCTAAGATATCATCTGAATTCTTCAATTAGGAGTTGCCTCATGTCCTCCCAAGTGACAATAGAAGGGAGTTCAGGGATCACAACTTCTTGGCACATGGGATGCAGGCAGGTAAGAATATGCTCCTTCTTAAGTTCATCAGTGGCCCTACACATTGCAGTCTCATAAATTGTCAGAAAGGCAGCAATGATAGAGGTTTTAGGGTCAAATATTTGTCTGAATGAATGCTTGTAATTGGGGTCAATGGATGAGGAGGTGGATTGGCTGTTATCACCTGGGTTGAGGACGTTAATGTGGGGATTGCCCTCAAACTCAGATTCAGAAGCAGGTTGTCTAGCCCAGAGGAGTTGAAGGCTTTCCTCTAGGGTATCCAAGGTAGAGCTGTTCTGTCCACTAATATCTCTAGCAGTGGCAGCAGCAGCTCCAAATTTGCCAAACTTAATCTGTTGCACCAATAGGGTGCCAGCAATCCCATTAAGGCAAGTGGTCAGGGAAGTGGTCTGAGCAACCAAGGGGATGACCTGTCCATTCATTGTCTTGGTAAAATGGGAGAGGATTTGTACCTCTCTCTCCAATGTGTCTGCCTATCAGTAACATCATTTGTTACTTCTGCTAGCTGATCCAGTGCAAGGGCACAGTTGACCTGGGGTTGGCCTTCCAAGTCAGGGCAACAACCATGATTGCCATGAGAGGGAGTACTAGCAACTTCAGTTTCCTCTTCACCTTCAGACTAAGAGGAAAAATCATCAGGATTAGAGAGGTGTTGTCTCACATATTTGATTTCTCCTTGCAAGGTAGCTACTTGGCCAGTTAGCAAGGCAATGTGAGGGTCAGGCATAGTTTCTACTGGAGGAGAGTTCTGAACAGAAGATTGACGTCAAGTAGTAGCTTTGAGCCCAGCTATGGCTTCCCATACCTGGGCTTCAAAGTCAGACGGGACCTCAACAGGAGGAGCAGGATGAGTCACCTCAATGGACGCTACTCTATCATCCACATAATTTTGTACTTGATAAAGAGTGTTGCCTAGTGCAGCCTTATCCAGACCATATTGATGCTGCAGATGGCGGCCCCAAGTATCAATACAAGTCCCATTAATTTGAGCTGAGAATTAATATGTTCTCAAAATTGGTTAAGGTTGCTAACCAGAGTCTCAAATTCCTGGCAATGCTTTAGCAGAGAGGCCTCAATTTTGTCTACTCCATGTTGCTTAATGCTCATTCAATTTGCATAGTCAATCCTTGATGTATTCAGGAAGCAAGGAACAAAGGGAATTCAGTGAGGAGGTCAAATACTTCTGGGAGGCCAGCAAGTTGCGCTGGTTATCTGAAATAAACACAAAGAGGCTTTGGGACCATTCTTGATATGCCATATTTTGAGCATGATTGTTTGAGACAGCGGTGACTATAGCATTTAGAAGCTGGTTCTGGGATCCTAATGCAAGTTGATGATGAACATGGGCGGGTTGAATAAACTGGTTGACTAACACACCAATTGTATCCATGGACTCCATCAGCAGGGGGAGACCAAAGTACAAGTGAAGGAGTACAGGTCTTTGGAAGCATACCTGGGATGGAGACCAGGGATAGTTTGCATTACCACAGTGCCAGAATTTAGGAGAAAGCAGGCGGCAGCATGAGCTTGCTTGTAGTTGAGAGAGAAAGCTGTAAGGGGGCCCACGCAAGCCTGGGGGACAGCACCAGTACCATGGGAGTTGAGGGGGCATTGGTGATGTCTTCTTCTAGAGGAGGACTAGAAACTTTAGGTTGTTTGGGTGCTTCAGAAACAAAGGGAGAAAGACCAGAGAATTTGCGTGGGAACAGGGTAGCTGAGGGGCTTGCATCCCCTGTAGTGAGCATCACTTTGTCGTGTTTGGCTCCTGGGGACAACATCTAGGAGGACACAACAGGAAATCTTTATAAAAAAATATTTGAGGTTTGAAGCTAGCCTTGGGTTAGCCTTCAGGGCAAAATTAAGGGCATGTACCTTAATTTCCTGGAATACAAGATGTGAAAGTCCTTTTGGCAAAAAGGAAAGGAAAAAGCTTGAAGAATACTAAAACCAACACAAATGTGGACAAACTTGTCTTTATTAGGAGAAATGACTCTACTTAAATAATAGACAAGGGTCAATGATCACTCATTAGGTATACAGAGTGGCAGAAGGGGTCATGTTGGGATGAGGTCATACCAGGATCAGTCAAGGACAGGTATTATATTCCGGAATGGGTAGATATTGAGCCAGACCAATTTGCAGAAGGCAAGGAATTCACAAAATTGAAAGCAAAACTGACTAAATCTTTGCACATATCAATATTTGAAGGCCATATTGAAATGGCATTAATGGCGCAATTTACGACATGAAACTTTACACTGTGCTGTTTTAGCAGAGTTATAAGGGGGAAATATTTGGAAATTTGATAATATTCTTTATTGAGAGTTAAGTATTATATAGTCATTGTGAATCATAGATAACATGAACATGATTGCATTGATCACTTGGTTGGATGGTGAAGGGGATAGCTTGATCCTGATAATGAGTTAAGCGCCAAATTGAGGTATCCACTGTGAGGGATCATCATTTGTTCATGTTGTTGGATTTGGGAATCCAAGTTGTCTTCCTAACTTGGCTTTGGTTGAATGGATAATTGGGTTGTGAGTCACAAACCTGCTTACTCGGAACCGTGCTGGCGGGTCGAGTCTGTTGTTTTGACATAAGGATCAAGCTGGACAGAGAAAATCAAACATGATTTGTCCGAAAAAGGGGTTGACGTCAAAGTGCAAAACATCTGGTTGGCAGAAAATATTCGACATTATCCTGCTCCGAACTGCTGGCGTCCACGTTGAATAACAACTTTCTGGGTAAATCAATGTGACAAAGCCTTGATATTGTAGGTGGCGGGAGCCACATCTCACGAACAAAATAGTATATCAGTTCACAGGTGTAGATCGGACTGGGTATCAGCCCACGTCCAATCATTTCAACTTCGGATAAACTAGAGTGATCTGCTTTTTAGAATAAACATATGCACTTTGAGATATATTTAATTTACTGTAGATTCAAGACAAAGATCATGGAAGAGGACATGGAAATTGAGTCATGAACTTTTAAGGCGGTTCAAACGTGGATGATGTTCCCAAAGTATGAGCAGATCAATATACATTTATTTTATAATATTTAGCTATTGGTATTTGACATGATTATGATGATTTAAAACATAAATAATTTCTTGCTTCAAGTTTACAAACCAATACTAGGTTTTGAGTTTAGGATGATTGGGCGAAGAGATCATCTGTTTCATACAAAACACTCTTTAATTATTAATTGTATTAATCAAGCCATAGTGATGATCGTAAATAACATGTTATTGTGCAGGGCGATGAAACATGATGTAATGCTATTCTATTCGTGGAGTTGGTTATTTAAATATATGTGGAGACAGAGGCTAGGGTATGACTCTTTTAAATAAATTATGGGCAATTTTTTCTTCAATCTCTAGTCTTTTTGCAGGACTGGTTGGTTGCGGAGTTACCGATATTGATAGGCCTTATATTGAAGTTAGTGGCAAGACAAAAGGCTCCTTTACAACCAATACACCCCTACATCTGGCAGAGGATGCAGGATGGGCTGATTGGGCTCCCCACTTCACAAAATTCCATCTGCAGCCAGAATGGTACAAGGGTACTATTTCGAAGTTGAAGAAAGAGATGGCTGCTTCAAGTGATTTAAGACTATGGTTCTTAGATCCCGAGTCGTACCACTTTGCTGGAGGAACCCCAATATCTGGTAAGTTAGAATGTCCCCGACAGACTTATTGCCTTATGACGGCTGGCCGGCAGGATTCTGCATGGGTTATTGAACGAATCTTGTTTACCAAGCAGCGTGATCAAGTGCCATTGCGCATAATCAACTTGCTCAGCAACCTCACCAACGCAGGCTCCTCGCACTATCTTTTTGTAAAGGGACCTAGAGAAGGCAAACTTTTATTTAATCAAATGTCACTGGGGATATTATTGAAGCGTACCACTCTGGACCAACCATTTAATATACTTTCTTTCGTGAAGCTGATCCCCCTCTATCTCCCTTCAGGATTGCCTGATGGCGTGATCAGTTTTGAGTAGGGATGTGGTGGATCTGAAATGATGGCAGCTTTATAACAAAGCAGCCGTTTGTCTCAGATCTGGCTACAATTCCAGAAAAATCGTGTTGGCTGTGATTTTTTTAGAATCATACCTTACCATAACTACTATCGTATGATGCTTTTCAGATTTTTTAAATGAAAAATATATAAGAGCTTTGGTTTTAAAGTTTTAAATCATAATTTTTATTATTAAAATATTAAGATTTACTTTAAGAATTTCCAGAGGAAGAAAACCTTCCTCACCTCAATCTGGTATTTTTCAAAATAGATTCCCATGCCAGGGGAACCCATATCCCAAAAACAAGACAGCTTGGATGCAAAAATTACGGGAACCCCGTAGTTATTTCTATTGACAATTGACAACCCTGTTGAAGCTCTACATCAACTTGGGCCCATTTCTTTAAACTTAAATGTGTTTCCACCGCCAAGTCTCGTTTTCCTTTCAATTATTTGCCTCCTTTTTGGCTTAAATATTTTGAGTCCTTCCTATCATAACTTTGTAGCCTCCCAAAAACATAAATTTTCCCTGGATGGGATAGCAAGTCTGAATTGCTGTCAGGAATCACTTCCCTTACAACAGTTATCCAATAGATGAAGACCTATTCCAACTTTCAAATTTGGATGATCTAGGTTACTGTAACTCAATTAATTGTAAATTAATTGTTATTATTCCCCACAGTGATGCAGATGCAAGTAAAACCTGCAAGGAACTCAGTACTATATTTCATCTAAAAATAGCCTGCATCATGATTCCTTCCACTACATGTGAGGCATTACACCTGGGTTTCAAACTCATTAAGAATGTACTCCCAATTCCACCCCCTCTAGTATAAGGACTCCCATCCAAATCCCAAGTTAATTGCTTGATTAACATTTATTGCTACAATAAAGGAATCCTGCTCTATAATTCACTTTAGAGTTTAATAGTAACTTCTAGTTCAAAATGATTGTAATCACCTATTTGTGGTCCGTAGTCACCATCTGGCTCTCCTTGTTCCTGCCTTGTATCCTGTCTCAGGGGCCAACTACCTTGTGCTTTCCTGGTCCTTTCCCAACCTCTACTTTACAGCTTGAAGAGCTATCTCCTGTTGTAGAGAGCAATGGACCCTTGTTCAATGCCCCAACTGTATTCTTCTCTATAAAGAGGGTCCCTTACAATTGTGATGTGCCAGCCACATTTAGGGTTGTGGCAGAAAGAATCAGGCCAAATTACAGGTGTGATATTTGTTTGGAGGGGAAATTGGGCCCTTTCTGGAACTTTGGATTCTCCTAACTTGAGGCATCCAACTTTTCAGAGATGATCTGGGTGGTAAGGCTTTCTTTCCTCCAGAAATCAATGCTACCTGCTGTAAATCAAGAGAGTTGATCTAATTAATATGGTTAAGCTAGCAAAACACTTGCACTGGCATTTATGAATAAAGGATTTATTGATAGGTGAATAGTTGATAAGACTCTGCTCATATACCAGAAGGAGCTAATTGAGAAAATTTCATGATTGCATGGCTGGGAAGGGGTGAAGTATGAGCTTTAAAGGATCTGTTTTCTGCACTTCATATTAATAAAGTTCAAAACTGATGGCATAATCACACTGCTTGGCATCTGGTAAAAGACCAGGCTTAGACCTAGGGATATAGTAAGAACAATAGACAAAGCATGAAATAGCTATATATCCAACAAATAAAAATATACTTATTTTGTTTCCCTTTTCAGTGTCAAGGGTCTGGATGTACAAGCATTCTGGCTACCGCCAACCTACTTAACATCCAGCCACCACCCAATTTAGTCCCCTTCTAATATACTGTTTGACATACCAAGAATGGTAACCAAGCAATATCACCTGACTGTCCAAGTATCCAGTGGCTTGAACCCATCTAGCATATGACCAACCCCTAGGTTCAATCCAACTAAATCCCCGCCACAGCCAAGTCTATATAAGTCTAAAGTATTATCCAATAAAATATTCTTCTCTTCTTTCTTAATTCCATATTTGAAGCTTCCCCAAAAGGCACTCCTTATCACTGGTAGCAGCTACAGTTTTTTGACCACACCCATAAAGGAGAAAATGACTGACCAAAAACCTGCCCACCTTTGCTCACGTACTCAACCAGGCCACATCCCAGGAGACCTGGAAAACGTGATTTCACACCCACAACATTGACAAAGATATATCTAGTGGATGCACCTTATTTAAAGGTCTGGTCATGCCCAAAGCATGCACCAAGATTATTTAATACAGTTGCTCTCTTCAACCACAAACAAACACACAACCACCTATCACAGGTGAAATTACCAACACCAAATACATTGGTATTGACAAGATCTTTGGTAAAAACAAAGAAAACTTCATCAACTGGCTAGACCACTCAGCCGCTAAACTCCGTGCCAGCCGCATTTCCCACAAGAAATGGGTCCAGGAAGCCAGTAAGCGCCTGTACAAAGCCGCAGCTAACTGGTT
The DNA here is from genome assembly GCA_014839935.2 of Entomophthora muscae. Taxonomy (NCBI): domain Eukaryota; kingdom Fungi; phylum Entomophthoromycota; class Entomophthoromycetes; order Entomophthorales; family Entomophthoraceae; genus Entomophthora; species Entomophthora muscae. The sequence continues at coordinate 2,393 of QTSX02004017.1, read as the reverse complement.
TGCCACCTAAGTTGGCTCACAAACAACAACCAGCTTGAAAGCTGGGAAGAGTTCAAAGCAGGCATCACCCACAATTTCTGAGTCACCAAATCCCTTCAAGACATTGCAATACAGCTCAGTGATCTTCCTCAGACAACCACTATTGCAGCTTACGCCAACAAATTCAAGGAAATACATTGCAAAATCCAAACCCCAGCACAAGCTGACAACGTACACACCAGAGCATCATTCATCAACAGAATGAAACCCTCTGTTGCTTCCCTCATCCATCCAGAGGCTAACACCTCCATGCCTGCACTAATTGCAGAAGCCAAGCACACAGAAAAATGCGCAAACATGGAATATACTGCACGCAACAGCAATTGCTCCGCAAACAGCAATGGCAGAGAAAACTCCAATGGCAATAAACGCCAAAATACCAACCATAACAACAACAACTCTAATTGCAACAATGGCAATTGCAGCCAAAGCACAAACCAATCCTGTCCCAAGAAAGAGGACACCGCCAAAGTTAACAATGCTGAAGTAGTAACCTGCTATGAATCCGACCCCACATTCTCTGACCTCAAAGGTCTCAAAACAGAGAAACAGGGAAAAGAGGAGAGGGAACAGGATTAAGTGCCCCTTTCTCCCCCCCCAACTTAACAAGAAATTGTACCAAGGCACAAACTTTGCTGCTTGCATCCCCTGTATCCCGCAATCCTCTATTTTTATGAATGTCAGGAAGCCAGTCATAGGTAGAGGCATTGGGCGGCTCGGGGTGAGAGGCGGTCAAGCCGGCAGGTAGGGCCCACCATAAAATGGGTGCTAACTTGATAATATAAGATAAAGATTGCCCAAGCAAGACAAGGGTCCAGAGTTGGGGACCACGGAATCCATCAATCCTGTCAAAGTAATATAGAGTACTCCAAACAGTTGGGTAGAGGTGGTCTTGGTGGCGGCAGTGGGTTCCAAGGGGCAGTCTGGTCTTGGGGTTAATGGCGGAGTCATGGGAACAAAGTACGCTGGTAGGTAGTTGTACTTGTCCTTGAATAATAAGGGCAGTATCTTGACTCTCTTTCCTTCACGTCCTATGTATTCAGTACTTCTAGTCCTTGCCAAAGGGTCAGCAATGAGGATGGTTTCCAAGTTGTACTCCAAATAGGCCGGGTTGGGGGGTACTCGGTAAAGTGCACAGGTCCAAAGGGAGCTCCTGGAGGATGTATGATGCCTGGGGCAACTTGGCAGGTTGGGCTTGGAAAGGGGCGGCAGCCTGGTAGTCTACTTGACCCAGATTAAGATGGAAGATCACTAAGACTAGATAGGGTAAGATTTTTTCAAACCAAAGGTTCATAAAACTTTATTATCAAAAATGATAATGGGGTCTTCACTGTACCACCAGGGTTTTTATACCATGGGACTTTGCTTCTTTGATTTTTGCAGGGTTCAGGTTTGCAGACAAGGCACTGGCAGGGCATGGGTCTTGGCTTGGAGTCTCAAGGGCGGCATATCCAGGTTGTGCCTGCTCTGGCAAATAGAAATGGCAATGCTTTGTTCTGCTGCCACTGTTCACTATGTCACCTTAGTAGTTCAATTGTATTACCCCTTCTGGGCAGAAGACTGGCAGTTGCTGGTGGTCATTGGCAGAGTTAAAAATAGGTTTTGTTTTCCCTCCTTAAGGCAAGCTGCAACCTCTGCATAGGTTTGTGTCTTTGGTGGCTCAAGGTTGGCATTGATCTGATGATCATTTGGGGAATTTTCTTTGGGAGGCTGGCGGGTCTTGGAGTAACTTGTTAACTCGGGGTTGCAATTTAACAAGTGTGTGGTCTCCTGTCCACTTTGTGTGACTTGAGTAGTCTTTGGAGGGTCAGGGTTTGATTCCAGGGTTTCCAATGTTGGTTTCAAAACTCCAGTATTGGCGTTGGGCAGGTTGGCAGCGGGTCCTTCACCAACCTCTGTTAGCCAGGTTACATCTCCTTTGCAGATATGGGTCTTCATTGGCACCAGTGACGGCAGACTGGCAACTATTCAGGGAATTCTCTGTAGTAGGCCAGCGGGTCGCGGAGTAATTCATCAATTTGAGCCTGTGACTTAACAGGTTGGTGGGTCCTGGACTGTCCTGGAGGGTTTGATCCGTCTTTTGGGAACTGGGGCTCAACTCTTGAGTTTTTAATACAAGTATTGGAATGTCATTCATGACAATGAACTTAAAAATTAAAGATCACTCACAATTTCTTGTCTATCCATGCACTTACAAATCACATACACATAAAATTTTATTCAACTCTGGTGCACAACACATTATGGTTAGCAAACCATTTGTAACCAAATACAAAATACCAAATGTCAAATCCAACTTCAAATACACCAGAATGGCAGACAAATCAAAGGTTCTACTTAAAGGCAAAACAGCT
>QTSX02004016.1:0-17906 GCA_014839935.2 Entomophthora muscae | reverse complement strand
AGTGGGCTCAAGCCGTAAGGAATTTGACTGAATTAATTTTTACTTAAATTTGATTTTAAAAGTTGATTGTTAAGCCACAAGCTCAATTTGACTCATCCTTACATTCAATCCCTTACATGCATCTTTGAAAGTACACAGATTGAATTCAGTGGAGTGTGGCCTAAATCTTGTTGAACTGAATTATAAGCCACTCAAACTTTAATAAATTTTTATTTGATTACTTGCATTTTAAATTAGTGGTGTAAGATTACACAGCAAATGTGTTCTTTTACAAGTTGTGTAGGTTCAAAAGACAGAGGTAATGTTCTTCCACTTGTTATTGTCTGGATGGCAAATACAATGCAAAATCTGCTATTTACTCAAAGCAACTGAAAAACAGTATTTGGGATATATGAATTTACTTGTGTTGAAATATTGAATAATTTGGCCAAATATATAGTATTCATCAACAGTTAAAATATGGGGGTTTGGGGAAGTTGAGGGGGTTAGCCATGAGGCTGGTGCACAACTGAAAAGCGGGGATTTCAGGGGGTTTGGTTAACTGAAATCCAGTTAATTGTCAGTTATGTCACACTTTTCCCCTTCATTCATTGGCTCGGTGAAATACCTTCATCTGATTGCCATTGATGAAAAAATTGAGTGGCTGACCTTGTTGATCAATCAAATAGTAGTTTTTGGACGTGGTGTGGCCAATCACCTTGTATGGCCCAGACCACTTTGGGAGGAATTTCTTGCTCAGAGATTGAGATACTGAATTCTTGAAAACTAATACTTCTGTACCAATAGGTATTTTATCACTAGTAGGCGCCGCACACGCTTTTGCTCTCAGCTTTTCAGCTGCCTCTAAGACTTGAAACTTTGCTCAATTGCAGGCTTCTGTCATGGTAAGTTTGTCAGAGTATATGTTATTAATGTCCAAGCTTTTGATAGGAACACCATAGAGTAGTTTGTATGGTTTAAACTTTGTTGTTGCTTGAACTTGGGAGCAATAATTCCATAAAGCTGCGGGTAAGTGGACATCCCAACATGTTGTATCTTCTGTTGTGATCTTCTCCAAACTCTGGATCATAGTTTGATTGAAGAGTTTGGTCAGTCCATTGCATTGTGGGTTGTACGCGGTGGTAAGTTTGTGCTTTGTACTAACCATCTTGCAAAACTTGTCTACCAGCTTGTTGCGGAAATGATTTCCTTGATCACTTAGAAGGACTGTAGGCGGTCCATACACAGTAAAGATCTCTTCATACAGGAATTTAGCCGTGGTCTCTGTGTCATTCTCCTTAGTTGCTCTGGCTACCAGCTATTTGGTAAAGTACTCTGTTGCAACAATAATATACTTGTTTTCACAAACACTCTCTGTTATAGGTCCAATGTAGTCAATGCCCCACATTTTGAATAACCTGCTCAAAGTTATGGGGTTAATAGGCTTGGCTACAGGATGTTTCTTCTCAAAGATCTGGCACAGGTGACAGCTCTTGATGTATGTTCTGATGTTTTCAAAGTAGTTGGGCCACCAATACTTCTTGCGTAAATTGTCTGCTGTGGTAAGGATTCCATAATGTCCTGTTCCTTTGTGGACTTTGCAGAGTATCATCTGGCGCTCTTCTATCTTAGGGACCTTCACAATGCAACTTTGCATGCTTCTGTACAGTGATTCCCCTAGGATCACGTAATATCTGCTCTCCTTGAGCACAGGTAATTCTGTGTTCATTTCCCCTGTGGTAAGCATACAGTATACTGCATATAGTTTGGGCTTGTAACTTTCTGCTAACACTTCCATTAGTTATGACTTGTGGGCTCCTTGTCTTGAGAGGCCATTGGCAACAATGTTCTTCTTCCCAGGTATATGTTTTATGTCCATGAGATACTCAGACATCTCCATCACCCAGTGTACATGTCTGCCGTTCTCTTGCTGTTTGCTCAGGATGAAGGACAATGCCATGTTGTTGGTGTACAAGGCAATATAGTTCCCTAGTATATAGTACTTGAATTTTCAAAGTGCTCTAATCACAGTTAACACTTCTTTGTCATAGATGCTGTAACGTAGCTCTGGGCCACTGAACAATTTGCTGGCGTACTTGACAGGTTTGAACAGACCTTTGCGTTCTTGTGCAAGGGCTCCCCCTGTTGCTTCTTCTGAGGCATCCGTAAAGATTGAGAACTTTTCCTGGAAATTCGGGTGAATCAGGATGGGCTCCTTCATGAGGCACTCTTTCAACGTCTGAAAAGCAACCTCTTGTTCAGGGGTCCAGGTAAACTCTGCCCCCTTATGAATTAACTTAAACAGAGGTCTAGCAATGTTGCTATAGTTCTGTATAAAGCGGGAATAGTACCCAACGGTACCAAGGAAGGACTGCAAGCGGGTGACGTTGGTAGGTACAGGCCACTGTGAGATTGTTAACACCTTGTCATCATTCAGGTGTACCCCTTCTTTGTCCACTACATGTCCTAGTACGTGAAGTTTGGTCTGGCAAAGCAACAGTTTGGATTCATTGACTGATAGCTGGGCTTTCTGGATGCAACCAAAGACTTTGGTAAGTGTATCCAGATGCTCTTCAAAAGTAGCACTAAACACTGTTATGTCATCTAGGTAGACTGTCACCTTCTTGTACAGGAGATTGACAAAGATAGAGTTCATAGCGCGCTGAAAGGTATGTGGGGCTCCACAGAGTCCAAACAGCATGTGCTTATACTGATATTGACCCTGCTTAGTGACAAAGGCCGTCTTGCTGATGCTTGTGGGCTCCATTTCAAACTGGTGGTACCCCAAGAACAAGTCTATGTTGGTGAAGTACTTGCAGCTGGTGTATGATGCCAAGATCTCGCTGATAAGAGGCAAGGGATAGTTATCAGCCTTAGTGACTGAGTTTAAAGGTATGTAATTAACACACATAAGTAACTTTCCATTCTTCTTAGGCACAATGACTACTGGCAAAGACCAGGGTGATGTGGACGGCTCAATGATGCCCTTGGACAACAGGTGGTTGATCTCCTGCTCAATGTAGTCCTTGTACTTCTTAGCCAAATGATAAGCTGCTTTACAGATAGGTTTTGCTGTTCCAGTGTCAATAACATGTTTCTCTAGGTTTGCGGGGGGAAGAGGATCATCCTCATCACAGAAAAGGTCCTTGAACTTACTCATGAAGGTGGAAAGTTTCCCCTTCTGACCAGAGGTTAGTCCCTTCTTCTGCTTCACAGCCTCCGCAACAGTAAGGAAGGACTCCCCTCTCTTCTTGTAACTTAGAGTAGCTGACATCTATAGGAGCCAGCTTGTTGTTGCGCTCAATAAACCAATTGTGGCAACGGAAGGATATAGTGACTTCAAAGTCACTTAGAGCATGGCGTCCCAGAAGAATTTTGTATCTGGTAAGTGCAAAAATGGCTGTGGAAATTAACACACAAACTCCACAGATCTCTACAGTAAGGTTACGCACAACTCCCAGACACTCTTTGGTCTTGCCATTTGCAAAGGTAAACTTCTCTTTGACTTTGCTGTATTCCTGAACTCCCAATGATCTTAAGAAAGACTCATATATGATGTTGGACGTAGATCCTCCGTCCAATATAATAGATGTGGGATGGCCTTCTACCTCCCCATTGATATGTGGTGCTCCTTTGCTGACGGCGTCAATCACTTTCTGGGCATCCTGTGGCTTCTCTTTGGTGACTGCAAACTGCTCCTCTGGATCTCTGACTCTGGTGGACCCAAGGTAATGTACCATCTGTGCTCTAACACTGGGCGCTATTTCTGCCAAGTTATATAGAGATATTGGAACCTGGGTGTCCGCAAGGATCTTCAGCACATTCAGCTTAGGGGGCTTTACTTGAGGTAATACTGGTAGTTTGACCTTTGGTTTCTTTAGGGTGGTTTTAGAGGAGGTCCCCTTTGTAACCTCAATAGTGGGTTCAACAGGGTAAGTGTCATCTTCCTCATCCATTGAAATCCCAAAAGGTTCTGACTGTTGAGCCTCATGGTCAGTCTGTTGTGCTGACTGAGTGTTATTGGCCTGTTCCGTCTCAGGGGCTACTGGGGGCGCCTGATTGGGTAAGTGAGCATCAGGGGTAGGCTGTTGAGGCTTGGCTGCCTCAGCTCCTTTTTGCTTCTCAGGTATATTATAAGGATGAAAAATGTGGCTGAGTCTGTGTTTCTGGAACACATTTGTTCTTACTGCTGCCATACTCTCCACCAGGTAGGACTCATCCTTGGCTGCGCTGGGCTCCGTCTCCTTCTTGGGCTTGGGGGCCTGCTTCCGGTTCTGCTTAGGTTCAGCTGCTGGTGTCTTTGGCTCGTTCTGGCGGTTGTTTGGACAATGCACATAACCATGTCTGTTTGCTCTGCATCTATTACAGGGTCCTTTGCAGGTGCCTGTTAGATGGCCTTGCTTCTTACAGTTGTGGCAGTAGAGGTTTGACTTTGCCTGCTCACCACTAGTCATATATTTGGTAAGCGTAGCCATTCCCTGCGCTAACTTCTTCATGTTTTCAGATAAATCATCTGGTGGTGGCATAATAGCCTTGAGCTTCTCCTTGGGTTTTGTGACAGTATGAGGATGCAATAGCTGACCTCTAGCCTTAAACTTCCCAAGGCAACGGATTAGGATGTATGCTTCCTCTACGTTGCTAGGAGCATGAGATTTGACAAACTGGTAGTATTCTGGGGTAAGTGTTTCACAGACCCAGTCTAACCCTTGATTCTCCAAAAAGGTTTGCCGGGCGCGCTTCCCCTCCACTGTATTGTAACTACCATAGACTAAGTCCTGGTATTTGCTGAGAAGAGTGTTTAATTCCTCAATAAACTCCTCTGTTGTTTTGTAGTTTATTTGGTCTACTTCCTTTAGTTTGGCAATGACTGATTCAATTCCACCTCCAAAGCGCTCAAACACGGCCAATTTCCAGTCTGCCCATGTGTAATTGCCTGTCAGTGAGCTATGTCAAGTGGCAGCTTTTCCCTCTAAGAAGTACTATACTTCTTCAAAGCGGTCTGCTTGCTTAACCCTATGCTTCTTGCAGTAGAGTTCAAAGCGGTTTAACCAAGTAGGTAAGTCAGTTCCATCAAAGAAAGGGATATTCTGGGTGGCAATGGCCTTCAACAGGTCCAGGGGATTGAATTGAGAGCTTGCAGCATCTCTAGGTGGGTTGTTGGAAGACATTTCAAATTCTTCCTTGGCAGGATCACCAATGTAAGATTACACAGCAAATGTGTTCTTTTACAAGTCATGTAGGTTCAAAAGACAGAGATAACGTTCTTCCACTTGTTATCGTCTGGATGGCAAATACAATGCAAAATCTGTGATTTACTCAAAGCGACTGAAAAACAGTATTTGGGATATATGAATTTACTTGTGTTGAAATATTGAATAATTTGGCTGAATATATAGTATTTGCCAACAGTTAAAATATGGGGGTTTGGGGAAGTTGAAGGGGTTAGTCATGAGGCTGGTGCATAACTGAAAAGCGGAGATTTCAGGGGGTTCGGTTAACTGAAATCCAGTTAATTGCCAGTTATGTCACAGTGGCTAACCCTATTCAACCACATCAAAGTGGCTTATCTTTCTAGATTACCGACTCTAGAATGGGTGGATTAAAACTGGAAGAGAAGCAGCAATTGTTTTAGATTGTTTTACACAATTGGATGGTTATGCTCTGTGCTGACAATAAAATTGATGATGAAAAGAGAGCTTGGTCAATTTAAAGTGATACAGTTTAAATTATAAATATAAATATTAGTTTAAAGAAGGAGATGGTTGGCTTGGACATTTTGAAATTCTTATCATTCAAGTGAAATAATAGAATATTCCAATTGGATGCATCACCTGATCCAAGTGGCTGCATATTGTTCAGAGTAGACCTTGCTTGACACAGCTTCATCCCAAAAGAACATCAGTGGAGTAAACTAACTATGATAAAATTATATTTCCATATGATGATTTTCATGAAATTTAGAGGACGTAGATAAATTTTTCAGATGATTCCGATCAAAATGGTACAAACATGATAGTTCTAGCTTCTCTAGATGCTGAGATATATAGTTAAGCGCTGGAATCGGGTTCGCGTCATAATCAAAGGCTCGGACTCGATTTGCTATTATCTAAATTTACTTTTAATACACACTACAAAAACTAAAATCAATGTATCTCAGTGAATACCAAGCCGATTTTGATGTCCAATAGCTTATTTAAAAGCTGCAGATCAGCTCTACATTTTTACAGACATTAAAAATCAATTACTAAATTTCAAAATAATTAGTTTAGCCTTACTAAACTTAATAGTAATACTATACTTATTTAGGTTTAGTTTTTATTTATACTTGGAGTATACAATTTTAATTTTAAATTTAAATAAATATAATTGAAATTACTTTTTAATAAAGCAATTAAATACTATTTTAATTAAACATGCAATAAGTAATACAAGCCTAAAAAGACAATAAAATAAATTTAATTGATTTATTAAATTCAACTTTAATTCTGTCCTTGGACGGGGCAACCACCTAGTACATTATATTGGTTAACAAGTGTTAAGTGCCAAACCTAGATTACCAATTAACCAAAATAGGGGCATGCTGGAATGTCCTAGAAGACATTGCTAGCAGCCCAGGGAGTAATCTTTAATAAGGTATAAGAAGAACTAATTAGTTACAATAAAATTATCTCTTAATCTGCAAGTGCTTCTGTATGATCAAAGCCATTATTTGAAAATAATTATGTTTCTATTTATCCTAGAACTTCTGATATGATACTAACAATATCCTCACATATGACAGTATCCAAGCAAGTGCTATTTGCCCTATTTACTAAAGAATTTTGTTACTATAATTTAAAAAGCGCAACAGTTGATAATTGCAAAGTTGGTTGGAACATACTCCACAATTGCATTTATTACTGTTACAGATCCCCTTGTTGCAACCAAGTTTCTAGACTTGCCCGCCAATGTATCTTATAATACACAGAGGGCGCTCAATGAGCCGCCCCTTGACGTATCTAATGTTATGGGTTAATCTGATGGTAGTATCAAATGGCGGGTACTTCATCCTAATTAGGAGTGTTGCCAATTTGACCTGCTGATCCCCGCACAAGTTATTCCTCAGCTCCAAACCCTACATGGAACTCCCCACTATGCCACCCCCTTGTGGCCTTGTGGCTTCCCCATATAGTATATTAGTCATAATATTCTACAATAAACGATATATTATTCTTATTATTCTGTCCTTTCCTATTGGACTGTTGTCTTCCCCAATTCCAAGTACTGAACTCTCATTGGTTCAGTTGCAACACCCTATGTCCATCATATACAACTAGCATATAAATCCCCATTTTCTTTATAACTACCACTATATTAAAGGTTATATAAAGCCACTTATTTCCCAATAAACAAATGTTCTTAGTTTTTAAATCTCTGGTTTCAACTTATTATTGCTTATCCTGGTATACTCCAGATTATCCAAGAAAATGCAAACTGAACTAGAGAGAGGGGTCTTTGACAAAAGATTGAAATTCAAGCCTGCCTTATTTATATTACACACTTTATTGAAGCAATGTAATACCAATCTCTGAAAGGATCTAGGTGTTTATGCTTTTAAGAAAAGGTCATAAAATAGTGTATATTTTTCATGTGGCTGAGGCAATTGGACACAGCCAATGAAAGATCTGGATTGCTTTGGTGCTTTTAACACGGATTTTCTTGATCAATTCCCAACTGAGATTATTAAAGTTTAATTGAGTTTGAATACCAACAAAGCCTACTTCGTGATGTTTACCATCCATTGATGAGTTTAAAAATTATTTTTTATTTGGCCATTTTTATAATAAGCCCAGTCAAAAGACAAGTTAGAGAAGGAGGATGGAAGAGATGGCCAGGACAAGGGTGCTGGATACCAAAGTCACAGTGCGGGCATTGTTGGTGACAACAATCTTGTAAAACAAGCTATTTTGCAAGGTACCTTTTCCATTAGTGATGCATTCATAGGCAGCAGTGATATTGAATTTCAACTGGTTGCCCTTTCCTTGGACTGATCCAGGGCTGACTTTGGGAGGAATCACATATACAGAGTACCTGAGCTTTTGTTTGTTGGAGGTATATTCGACCCTCTTAATTTTGTAATTGGCTAAGTCGGTGGCGGGTGGTAACTTGGGATATTTACCCACATGCGACTTCTTGTAGGTGTCGTCCTCCACATAGCTTCCGTTGGTGAGCTTAAAGAGTTTGATATCCTGTTTATATTGAACAATGGGATACAAGTATGCTTGTTGGCTTGGTTCATCGTTTAAAGTGGTTTTAAGGTTGAGGGTTCCATCACACTTGATCTTGCCAATGTCCAATAGATAAGGCCTATTGTCCTTGATAGTGATGGGAGTGGTATGATTGCGTAAACCAGGTAAAATGAATGATTTGATTGTATCGACTACTCCTGAAAAACTTAGGGGATGGGCTTGGGCTTGGGCCAAGATGGAAGCAAATAAGACAAAAGTATTCATTTTGGAGTTTAAGGGTAGGAGCAGGGCTCTATTTATACCATCTCCTTGCTTCTTATCAACGGCCAGCTCAACTCTGATTTGTCCGCCTTAATTTTTGCCAAAGAGACAGGTATTTAATTTAAATACTAATCTAAAATCTGGCTCTCCTATCGATGCATTTGCGGTGCAGAATAAATTGGTATACATTAAAGCTGGCCTCAGTCTATAAATATCAGCTTGAGTGAGCTCAAGCCGTAAGAAATTAAATTGATTTTTCCATATTATTTCAATTTAAATTTGAAAGCTATACCAAAAGCTTGATTTGTCTCACCCTTACATACAATCCCTTATAAATAGATATTTATTCTGGCATAGAAAGCCAACCCCTTAACCATTGGCTACAGGCATGGTTGGAATCATTATTGAGGTACTAGGGCAGCTTCGGCCAAGCCCAACCAGCTGCAGCCAGTTTCTGGCTCTGGGTCACTCAAGTCTAGGATTTATTTTTAGAAATTTTAAAAATTATGTAATTCTGTTTTGGTGTATCATCCCAGAGCTGGGAGCTAGCTGGGGCTGAGCCAAAGCTTCTATACGTGGCACCCATGCTCCCAGGCATAGCTGTTATAAATATATCCCGTGCAGCTGGGACCTCGTATATTTTGTTTGGTTCTGGAATTATATTTTGGAACAGCATTGGATAAGAACCATGTTCCAAAATCTGGTTTGGAGCATTTTTAAAGATGCTACAAGATGTCCTAGGAACATTTCACACTTTATTAAATTTTGCATTGATTTGCTACACTTTAATACGATTGGTTATGTAAACTTTATGCTGAGGATTGATTTAACTGAAGAAACGAGAGCTTGGTCATATTAAAGAGATATAATTGAAATTATACATAAAATATCAGTTTAAGTTAAGGATAGTCAACTTTCGCATTTCAAATCTATTTATTTTCAAGTGAAATGATATAATATTCCACTCAGATGCATCACCTGATCCAAGTGAATTCATATTATTTCATAGTTAACCCTGCTTACCATTGCATCAATCTAATTATGCTGTCAGTGAAGCAAGCTGACAATCATAATATTAAGACTCAATAAAAAATTCTCATAAAGTTTATAATACCTAGATAAAATTATCATTTTCCAATTAAAATAGTGCCAAACATGATAGCTCCAGATGCTGAGATACAGAGTGAAGTATGAAATCAAGCTCGCTTTATAACCAACGACTGGACTCAATTTGGTCCATCTAATTTCACTCTTAGTTAAAATAAAAACTAAAGACAGAATATCTAGGGCTGCAGTTGATTTAAAACGCACCAATTACAGCAAGTGCTGTAATCAGCACATCCAAACTGTCAAATTATCAGATTTCAGATTCCCCTTACCTAGGGGAATCCAATTTTTAAAAAAAAATGGTCAAAGATGGCTTTTTTCTGGACAAGCCAGATTTAATACAGTAGTTTTAAAACCTGTTGAGATAAATGCATATTAGTCAGTTTAGAACGCATGAACTCAGTCTAAAAACAAAATCAAAGTGGATCCAAATCTATTGTAATTTAATATAAATACCTTGATTTTTGATCTCATTTTTAGACTGAGTTCATGCGTTCTAAACTGACTAATATGCATTTATCTCAACAGGTTTGAAAACTACTGTATATTTTTTTAAATTTTTATTTATTTTAATTTACAAGTCAAATTTGAATCATTATATTTTTATTTTGAAATTTGAAATCTGAAAGAAAAAATATAATTTTTATTTAAAAAATCTGTCTGTGGATGTGTAAGGAATTTATTCTGGAAAAACTGTACCCTAGACAATTTTCTGGAACTGTCACCTAATCTTAAACGGCTGGCTGCTTTTTTATAAAGCAGCCACTGTTTAAGATCCATTGCAGCTCTAAGTTTATTGCTATAGAATACCAAGTCAATTTTAATATTCAATAGCTTTTTTAAAGCCACCAATAAGCTCTATGTTTGATATGATTTGAAAATCAATTATTTATTTTGAAAATTGTTATTTTAGCTTTGCTAACTTAATAGAATTATCCAAATATTTAGATTTTTAATTCATATCCATGTCTGGAATATGCAATGTAATATATGTAATTATGGGTATTATATAATACAGAATAAGTAGGAGAAAATAAAAGAATGTTATATTAATTGGATATAGAATAGAAGCGTGCTAAAGTTAGGTGATAAACCACATAGTATCCATGTAGGTCATGGCAGTGATACGTCTTTAGAAGATCTGGATTTTCTTGGAACTCAAAGGTTTAATTATAGTGGAATTTATGAATCTTATCTTAAGGCCACCTTTAGTTGTAATCAAGCCATTTCTAGGAGAAATGATACCCCAAGATGGAGTAATTGAAGATGTTGCAACTCCTCCTGGGGTCTTGGAAGATGAAACCTTAGTTGATTTCTTGGGGTAAATTGGAAATGAACTTGGTTTTGATCCAGTTTGGTTTTTGATACTGGCAGTAAGGACAATCTTTGTGCCTTTCTTGCTTTTAATTATCTGATTTGGTTGTGATACATTATCTTGAGAGAAATCTGTGTGTTTATTCTTTTAACAAGATATTTTTGTTTGGTGTGACCTTAATAACAATTCCTGATTCTCTTAAGCCAGGATCCAGTTTATGCTGTTTATTATTGACTCAGTTCCCATCTCAAAAGTGGCTATGTTGACACTATAGCAAAGTGTGGATTTTATTTTATGATACTGTCTTCTGGATGTCAATCTTTTTTAAATAATTTTACACTTTACCCTGAACATGCTTAATATAAAAAATAATTAATTTACATATGGTACTTTGATTAACCCCCAAAGAACTCAAAAACGCAATACAATGAATCTGAAATAATATGAATAAAAATAAATAAACAATTATTTATCATTTTACTATTGAAAAACTCTTCTATAAAAGAATATTATTGCCATAAAAATTAAATTATAATAGTACATAAATAAAGAAAAAGAAAAGAAAATATATAGTAAGTAAAAAATGAGTTAAATTATTTTTTATACTTCATATAAGCACAGCTGAAAATATCTCATATTTTTACAGATAAGTTAATAAAAACTTAAGATATTTAATATACTGCCACCTTGAAGCTATACCCAAAACTTATCACTCTTACCTAAAAAGATTATTAAAATCCAAAAAAATAGATAAATATAAAAATAAAAAGTAAAAAGTATCCAGGAAAAGCAAAGCAAGGTTTAGTGGGCTAATTAAGGCCACCAGAAAGGGCAGTTGCCACATCCTCAAGGTATTTTTTTATCTCTGCCACCTTTTACTTCTTTTTCACCACTTTTTAGACATCCTCCTGGTAGTCCTGGTCCTTGGACTTCCTCTTTTGGGGGCCACCTGGTTAGCCAAGTTACAGAACTTGGTGACAATTTCTTGCTTGTTCCCCCTGCAACTTCTGGAAAAAATTATTAAATTTTAGTTTAGCACCAAGCTTAGCATTGAGGTGCTTGTGCCAAACCTCAAGGCTGGAGGCTGTCTTCATCTCCCTGTTCAGATAGGCGCTTTGACAGTTCCAAGGGGTAGTGACCCCGCTCTTTCTTCTCCTGGCAGTCATCTCATTGCCAACCCACTGCTTCTCAAAGTACTCAAGGTAACCCTTGAAAATGGTGGGGTGTTTCTTAGCATAAGAATCCTCCAGGATAGACTCAAAGCTAAGCCCAGTTTGCTCAGGTTGCACAAAATCCAGGGCAGCAAACTGGGTGATGGCAAAGTGGCACTTCCCTTTACCATCATTAAGATACTTGCTGTCACAGATCCTGAATGAATTAGACACTAAGACATCCACTAAGGGATTGAGCGACATAACAATTGTGTGATTGCTTTATCTCAACATGGTTTTGGCAGGGTTAATCACGTTAAAAACGCCTTAAAACGGGTGTTCAAAGCACCTTTCAAATGTGCATCAGGTGCGGGCTTTACTTCTGAGGTTATAAATAGGACAATGTAGATACTGCTACTTGCCTCCATTAGGCAAGGCGCATGAAACCAGTTGTTTTCTTGTGCAGCTCTTTCTACTGTACCTTTCCCCTCTCTTCCTTTTGGAAAGTCCTTCTGCCTGTGCCTCCTTTCCCCTGGTGGAAATTCTCCTGCCTCTTACTATATAACTGCAGCACTACATAAATAAATATCATTTTTGTCATTATATAATTATATTCTTCTGTCCTACTAAAGGCTGTCACTATACCAACTACAGGTATAACAATAAGAATTAGAATCCTGACTAAATTTTTGTAGAAAATAGCACCTTATACGGCAATAAATACGGCACTTGTCAAAGAGCTCCTTCTTGCTCTTGAGGCGCTTGATGAGGGTCTGCCTGAAATGAAAGAAGCAGCCCTGAACTTCTTAATTAAAGGTGGTCTAAAAGGCTCTGAACTGAGCGAGCTCAAAGTACATAATGGTAACCTTTGGCTCAAGTGAGCGCGCATGAGCTAGCTGCTCTGTGGCTAGGGCAGACTCATCCTTCTCAGCGGAGGAAGGGTTTGCTCTGGTGGCGTGGGTGGGAAGAGGAGCTTGCTAGTAAATAGGGAGCTTAAAGCATCCTGGATAATCTTGAAGGCTCTGGCGTAGACCTATTTCTTGGCACCAGCCAGGAAAAAGAAAACAAGAGGGATAACCTGGTCATTGAACTGCCCATGTGTACCCAAAGCTGCTTGAAGATGGTGGGGCAGGTTGCAAAAGTGCTGTTGCATAGCCAAGTGGTAGCAGTATTCAGCTGCTCTAGGTTTTGAGTTGTGGTGTAGGCCATGATCTTACCCTCCACTTTCTGTACATTGTCATAGAGCAGGAATATCTCACCATCCTTGGTTTTATTTGAGGTCATTGGTGAGGATCAGGTCTTCAACAGTGGTGGCGCTCTTGGCCAGGGGGTTTGAGGATTGACGCCTATTGCTCATAAACTTGACCAACTGGCTGTGGGTTGACGCTCTTTTCAAGCTGGTAGAGGAGATGTACTTGCATGCAAGCACAGCCAGCTGGGTAGGGGAAAGGTCCTTTTAGGTGGGTATAATATGCACCAGATACCACTTGAGGAGGGGAGAGATGGTGGTATTGGGCATCACACAAGTGTGCTCACTCTTGATAGTTTAGATCTTGTTTGAGTGCTCAGTGTTGAGCCAAACTGGACAGGATTGGTCCAACAGGTATAGTAGCAGCTCTTAAAGCCCCAGTTGGTGTTGTTGCAGGAGTAAATGTAACTGTTGGCCACCATGACCAGCCCACTTTTCACACTCATTATGGGGAAGTACTTGGGCAATGAGGAAGGAACCTTAAAGTTACCATCAACATTGCAAATGATGTGGGCCACAAGAGGATCCCAAGGGCCAGCAGAAGCATGACGTAAGCCAAGGAAGTAGTCAGGCTGGGGCTTGGAGTCATCTCCTGAGAGCTAGAAGGAGGAGAGTTTGGCAGGGAAGCAGAAGGGGGCTTGTTGTGGTGCTCCTTGTGTGGGAGACTTATCCTTGGGTGGGGACTTATTGGCCTGGCGCTGCTTCTTGATAGGCTCCTTGTCTGAAGCAGAGTTATAGAAACTGTGGTCAGTAAGTGAACCATCAGTTTCCTCTCCCCCATTGTAGTGAGAAGGGCTCTTCTTGGGAAAGGGCTTTGGGGAAGGCTTTGGGGAGGGCTTAGGAGTAGCCTTCTTTGATGAGGAAGGCTTTTTCTTTGGAGTCTTGGGGGCCTTGGAGAGACACTTGGTACTCTTTTGTTGCTTTGAGGTGTTATTGTCCTAAAATAATAATCTACAAGTCCTAAGGTAAAGCTTTGTATTTAAAAAACAAAACAAAACAAAACAACTTAAAAAACATAATATATAAAAAGTAAACTTTATTTGGCTTTTATTGGCATTTAAAATTTAAAAAATTATTGTATAGGATTTATTTTATTATAGTTTTAAATAAAAAGTTAAAAGTTAAGAGATTTATGTAAAAGCACTATATTTATATTTTTTATTTTAAAAATTAGGAAATATGAAAGAGAAAAGTTAAAAATACATCATATCAAAAAATCAGATGTTTTATTATGTAAAACATAAAGTTTCATATGTGAGAAATGAAAAGTGTTGACATTATGAGTGACAATTAGTAAAAAAAGGCTGAATTCTCACTGTCAATTAGAAAAATTGTAGACATTATTTTTGACAACATTCTCACTGTTGACATTATTTTGAAAATTTACTATGAAAAAACATAGTACACTTAATTAATTTTATGCAGGCTAGAAAAAATTAACTGTTTTCTGTGTATTTTTGTTCACATATAAAAATTAAAAAATATGCAAATAAGTAAAAAATAATCAAAGTTCTTTATTTCTTTATTAAAAATGATGTTTTGGGGGTGGAAATATGATATTTAATCATTGTGTTTATGTAAACTTGTTAAAAAGTTGTCTTCAGTAATGAAAAGGGTAAAGTGTCAACTTCACCACTTATAATATCCTCAATAGGTAGTGGCATAGTAATTTAGGCTTAATTGTGCCACTCTAATTTGCTTAAATCCACCCCAATGGATAATCACAAACAAATAAACGACATTTACGAGTGTCAACATTATTTTTAATAATAAATTCTATAGTAACTTACATAGTAACTCAAGCTTAAATTATTGGATTGCTGTTAGCCACCAATCCACTTAATATATTAAAGCCGTAATAAGTGCCACATATATATTTATAAGATGAACATTTCAACAATCTGTTATATGTGCTATACCTATTTTAATATATTAATTTAATAAAAAATATCTTTAAGTATGCAATTAATTTTTTATATTGTAGATGTTTCAGTTTTGTTATTAAAAATAAGTTAAGCTTAAAAAGTGTCAACATTGACACTTTTACGTTATGAAAACAAATTGATAAAAATATATTTTTTATTAGTAAAAGTAAAGGAAAATTGGGTTAAATTGAGATTTTAATTAAGCTTAATACTAAATTGTGTCAAAATGGCCATGATTTTGTCACGTTTTCTGGGTTTGCACCCCTGAGCGCTTTAAAAAGCGGGAATTAAGCTAGAACAACTAGAAAAAACATAGAAATTTTAAGATTTTGAGTCAACAGTGGCCATGTTGACATGGCCACTGTCAACATGGGCGCTATTGCCGTAAAATCCAGCTTTCTATAAAATATAGCATTATAAATTAGCCAAACAAGGTATATTGATTAAATATTTGCAAGTTTAGTGCTGTATAGGGCTGCTCCAGCCGTGCTCCAACCAGACACAGCCAGCTTCTGGCTCTGGGCCATCTGTATCAGAAAATATTTCAAATATTTAAATATTAAGTTATTTTTGGCTGTAGTGGCACAAAGCCAAAAGCTAGCCAAGCTGAGCCAAAGCATCTACAGGGAATTACAACCAATTAATTGACATCTCAACAATAAGATATTCCTAACCCTTTTAAATGATAATGGTAAAAAATTCATTGATTGGAGCATCTGTAAAAATATTAAAAATTAATGCAACCTCAATTAATAGAAGTTACCAGTATCATGAAATTTATTTAGTATTCAAAACAAGGACAATTCAAATCAGCCTATCAGATAAATACATCTTTATTCAAATAGCAGCATAAAATTCAGTTTAGAACTGAGTATTATGATCAAACATACTGGTCATTGACTTATTATCACTGAAAGATGGCAAATGTGAATGATCATATTTCTTGATTTGAATGTGGGGATAAGCTTTTGTCAGTTTAGAGCAGTTATACACTCCGAGATTATATTACACGGTGGTTAAGAGTGGTGATCCTTGTATCACAATGTTTACATTGTGCCAGGAGACAAATTTGGCACTAAAAAGGAGCAGCTGAGGAAATTTGAAACAATTCCAACATTGATCAGTGAACCTATACATGCAAAGGACTCAAAGATTTTTAAAGTCATCTTCGAAAGATACAAGCATATCATAATGAAAACGACCACAAATATTGTGCAAGAAAAAGTTCCTAGTGGTATATGTCATTTTCCTCCAAGGAAATCTGTTCAAAAACCGTATCCCCATGCAAATAGATTCAGCATTTTTTATAAGGATTAAGAATGGGTAATTAACTGAGTAATCAGACTTGTCTTGTGCTAAGGAGAATCTCTTGATACAAGGAAGTGATAACTTCATAATTTCTATCTTGTTCTTTGAAAACAAGCCAATTAGTCTCGTGTAAAGGGCATCAACTGTCTCATTAGAAGACATACAAGTTTCTGAGATATCTTCTGGAAGGAATTCAAGGCTAAAAAACTTTTATCTTCCTTCCAACCAATTCCCAAGGTTTGGTTTTTCTTGAAATCGTAACAAAGAATAGGAAAGTCCCCATGATCATATCTAGCAAATATGTTTAGAAGCTTCAACCTGGGGTAAAGAATTTGCACTTGTTCCATGAAGTTTAGGTCTGCTTCTATAAGATTATAGGACAACTTCTGTAAAGGGCAATCTGCAACAAGCATATCAAACTTCACACCACTATTTTGGAATATGAATAGTGACGTTAGATTTTTGAACATTGATTTGATCTCCAGTTTAGAGTTGTATAGGGAAAGCCTTGAAATATTTGATACTTCTGGGAGACCAAATGTATTTCTTCTGTGTATATCAAATTCTCGAAGTGTCAGGCAGCGCACATTACAAAAGGTATCAAAAACACCATCATGTACTGAAAGACTGTTATAGGGATTGCTGTAATTGATGGCTAATGAGAAGCATAGCTTATCATACTTGTTCAAAATGTTGGTTTTGAAGTAGTCAATGTTATTTAAGTCAACGTGGATGCGGCCGAAAAGCACTGGGGCTACAATACAGCGCAATCTTTTATTGGCACTTCCAAGAGAAATAAGATCCTTTTGTTCCAAGTAATCAAACAATTCCTATAAAACAACCTGCGGTAGCTCCATGTTCTGTAAATCATGTCCAATGGTTGTACATAATATGGGTCATTATTTGTTAGATTAATCTGTTTCCTATTAACTGTGCTACTTAAAACTTTAAAATTTTGTTTTAATTTTCTTATCAATAAATTTAAATAATTACAACAATTTTATCAAAATAAATCTTATTTAATCCTTATAATATAAAAACCTATATTAAATTAATCATTTTCTACTTACAGCTAAATTAAACTGTATTAAAAGCTAGTAACAATCTTATTTCATATACCATTATTTCTTGAAAGCTGATTAGTACAAAATGACATCATTCTAAAAAGAGCAACCTAAAAATACAATAAAAACTGATATGATGCTTTTTGTTGGAAATCAAATTGTTGCCTAAAATCTTAGCTTTTTTAAAATATTTAATTTAAAATATAATAATTTTTGAATCCCTCTTTTTAAAAAGAGGGCAGATAGCTTTTTTGCATATTTAATAAATATTAAATAATTTTGGATTTTTTAAAAAAAAATCTAGTAAAAAGTCAAAAAA
>QTSX02004015.1:0-18020 GCA_014839935.2 Entomophthora muscae | reverse complement strand
AACCTATCTATCTGTCAGGGATCCAGTCTTGGGCAGCCGGCCCGCTGTTTTCAGGGGTAACTTGGGACAGGTTTTTTTGCGGGCAATGCCCACCACAAGAGGGGAGCTAACTTTAAAAGGTATGAGGCAGACTTCCCCACCCAAGACCACGGGCCAAGATTATAGTGTCAATAACCCCTGTGAGGGTGATGTACACAATCCCAAACAGCTTGCCAGTATGATTGGTTGGGAGGTCAGGTGCGGAAGCAGGCATGGGTTTTGGTATCACGGGTGGCTCCATGGACAGGTCGTAAGCAGGGAGATAATTGAACTTTCCTCTGAACAACTTGGGTGTTGAAAATATCCACATGCCTTTTTGGTTGTATCTAATAGTGGATTGTATGCAGGCTAGGGGATTGAGTTTGAGTATCTTTTCTGGTGTGTATACCTTGTATTCAGACTTCAGAGGGTAGTTGGTAAAATGGACGGGTCCAAAGGGTACACCAGGAGGATGGAAAACAGCTGGCAGAGGGGCAGGTGGGCCAGGAGATCTTGAACTGAATTGATAGACAGCAAATAAAAAATAAGGCAATAGCTGTATGAGCCAAATTAACATAACCTTTATTCAAAAATGGCAATAAGTTTGGAGCACAGGGTCCTTGGGTCTATATAGTACCCCCTTCAAACTTAACATTTTCCATGGGGGTCTATCAAGGCATTGGGAAGGCCAGGGCCGGGGGACTGGGTGTTTGGGTCCAAAGGCGGCAAAATAGCACCCAACCCGGGAGTTCTTCCATTGGTCAAGAATCTCAATTTGGCTGCTTGATTGTCTTGCTCTGGTGTTGAGGTCATGGGACCAGGCCGCAGGCCTGTGCCTCTTTCCTGAGTTTGCTCTTGATTGGTTGCTGGCGTAGACTTCAAGTTCATGAAGCTAATATTTACCAGATTGGGTCCTCCATTAGGCGCGGTGATTAATCCTCCATTTGGTGCAATGATTTCTTTGGTTTGTCTTTTTTACCACATGGGTCAATACACTCGGTATCAGCTTGTGGGGGCTCAATCCCAGAAAAACGCGGGCAGGCAGTCCCACGGTTTACAGGCCCGGCAGTCCAAAGGAATCCAGGTTTGGGGTTTGATCTCTGCTCCCAGGCCTGGGTTTCTAGGGAGGAAGAATTGTCAATCCTGACACTATCAAGAAATGGCACATCAGGAGCGCAATTGTTTGATTGCGCAATTGGACAATTGATTCATTGTGGGAGCAAAAAATACTGAAGCAACTTGGCATGCTGCAAATTTCAAAAGGTTTATATTATAGTAGCCAATGAAATCTCACCCTCTTGCCCAAGCATCCAAATTCTGGATAAAATTGCAAATCCAACACAAATGATGCCATCAGTTCTTTGGTGGCACAAAAGGCCACAGAATCTTCAGTAAGTATAAGTAGTGAGGGGGAGAAGCCCTCCTCACTGTTGACATCTTAATAAAGCAATTTGATGCCTAGAAATTATTATCTTATTGCAGGAATTGTCTATTTTTGCTCAAATTTAATTATTCTCTTTGCATCCATTTGTGAATCCACTACTCAATACAAGCTTGCATACCCATATCCTCCTGGCCATACTCCTGTTGTCCTTGCCAAACCGCCCTGCATCCTTGACCTGGAGGATTTCCATCCCTATCACCTGGATCTGCCACCAGCAATGAAGGAAATACTTACTGCCCCTCCTCTCCCCAACGCGCCTCCCACTCAGGACTTCAGCAAGCTGGGGTTTGTCTATATCACTGTATTGGGGCTGGCCAACCAAGTTGTGCCCCATACTGGGATTTGGCGCCCCCTAGCCACTGCTCTAAACTACCTGGTTTGTATAGCACCTATTGTGTACATGACCTTCCAGGCCCAGCCTGCCTCCCCTATGGGAGTCCAGCTGGACTCTGGTATGGGCCATGACAACCTGTACAGGTTCAATTATGATGGTTCCTGAGGAGGTGTTTCTTGAATTGCCTAATGGAGGCAGAGAAGGTGGCCCTGTGAACTTCATGAGCTTGAAGTCTTCTTGAGTAACCAATCAAACTCAACTGGCAAGGAGAAACCCATACTTTGGGCCCAACCTTATGACCATATCCAAAAATCAAAGAAGTCGAGTGACCAATTTGGACGTTCTGACCAATGAGAGAATATCCAGCCAAGGTGCCATTTTGCTGCTCCTACACCCGGGCCTCCTAGCCACCCACCCATATTTCCCCCAATATTTTGATGAAGCCCTTATGGGAAATACTTAGTTTGGAGGCAGGATGCTATATATGCCTATAGATTCTGCGCTCAAACCCTATCACTGTTTTTGAATAAAGGTTATGTTATTTTGGCTCACACAGCTATTGCTTTATTTTGTATTTGCTATCTATCAATTCATTTTGAGATCTCCTGGCCCCCCTGCCCCACTGCCTGCAGTTTTCTGTCCTGCTAGTGTACCCTTTGAACCCGTCCATTTTACTGACTACCCTCTGAAATCTGAATACAAGGACTACACCCCAGAAAAGATACTAAAACTTGACCCTTTGGCCCACATACAATCTGCAGTTAGATACAACCAACAAGGCCTGTGGATATTTTCAACACCCAAGTTGTTCAGAGGAAATTTCAATTATCTCCCTGCTTACAAATTTCCCATGGAACCGCCCGTGAACCCAAAACCTATGGCCACTTCCTCACCCGACCTCCCAACTGACCATTATGGCAAGCTTTTTGGGATTGTGTACATCATCCTCACAGGGGTGATTGACACTATAATCACGGCTGCTGGCTTGTGGTCCTGGGTGGGAAATTCTGTCTCATACCTTTTAAAGAGGCTCCCCTCTTGTGGTGGGCATTACCTGCAAAAAAAACCTGGGCTGGGTCACCCCTGGAAACAATGGGCCGGCTGCCCAAGACTGGATCCCTGACATAGATCTTGGCTTTTGGTCCCAAGGGCTGTGGATCCCGGTTGTGCTTGCTCTGATGAACAGAAGTGGCAATACTTTGTTCTGCCGCTGTTGTTCACCATATCACCTGAGCAGCCAAATGCATTACCCATTCTAGACTGGGGACTGGTAGTAGCTGGTGATCATTGGCAGGGCTAGCAGTGGACCTTGTTTTAACCTCCTTTAGGCAAGCTACAACTTCAGCATAGGTCTAGGTCTTTGATGGCACATAGTTAACAGCAATCTGGTGACTATTTGGGGAATCATTCTTAAGATTATGGTGGGTTTTGGAGTAATTAAACAACTTGGGTTTTCAACTCAATAAGTTGGCAGGTTCCTGTCCCTCCTGAGTGACTCAATTTGCCTTTGGAGGGTCAGGGTTCAATTCCTGGGTTTCCAATGTTGATTTTGAACTTTCAGTCTTGATATTTGACAGGTTGGCAGATTCCTGTTCCTCCTGGTTGGGGAAAGGCATTATTATTGGTCCAGGATTTGACCCAACTGGTAGTCTGGCTGGCTCCTGTCCATCCTGGTTGGTTAAAGGTGTTTTCTGAAGACCAGGGTTTGATTCCCGGGTTTTCAATACAAGTATTGAAATTTCATTTATGACATCCTCCCCTTCCTTCCTGTCCTTCTTCTCAGAGTATTATTGGATTTCTAGCTGGGTGTTGGGTAGGTTGCTTAACAGTTCCCAGGTGCTTACCTCAGGCGGGTATTCCTTCCATTTGATATAGTACTGGGGGATTTTGTAGTGGGTACGGTCTCCATGAATGTACTCAACTTTGTATTCTTCAGAACATCCTACTTGGATGGGAGGGGGGTCAGTCTTGAGTTTTTGGTGGGGTAGGGAGTTTCCTTATTTCTTGAATAGTAGCGCACAGCAAAAGATGTTATTTATTTTCCACAAGGGGGGTAACTCTAGTTTGAATGCTACTTCACTTACTAGCTTGGTGATCTTGTAGGAGCTACTCCTTCTGTGGGCTAACTTCTGGCAGGGAACTGTCAGAGGCTTGTTTTGTGAGTCCAAGTAGACCTTGTCACCTACCTTCAATAGTTTTCTGGGAATCCTCTTTTTGTCAGCAAAAGCCTTATAAGTATGAACAGCATGGTTCAGGTTCTTAAGACAGGCTTCTTGGGTATTGTGTATCTGTTCAATAAGGCTTGTCCTGATGTATTTATCTCTTTACTGCCAATGCTGGGATCCCAAGATAGATCAATCCTGTAATTGGCTTTGAATGGGGACATTCTGGTTAATGCATGGTCTTTACTATTGTGGGCATACTGTGTCATGGGTAACATCTCAGCCCAGTTATCTTGGTCAGTGTTGGTGTAGCATTGTAGGTATTGTTCAAGTATTTTGTTTACTTGTTCAGTCTGGCTGTCAGTCTGTGGGTGGTAGGAGGTGGATACACAATGCTTTACCCCTAAGTCCTTCATCACCTGAGTACAGTAGTTAGAGGTGAATTGGGGGCCCCTGTCATTGATGATCTCCACTGGAGTGGTGTGTTAAGTTAGGATGGGGATTTAAAAATGTCTAGCTGTCTCTGAGGCAGTGAAGTGCAGCGGGTGGTAGGGACAAAATAGGATATTTTAGTATACCTATCTACTATGACTAAAATGGCATTGAACAAATTGGAAGGAGGTAGTTCCACAATATAATGCATTGAAACAGAATACCAGGGTCTTGTTGGTATGTCTAGTGGTCTTAGCAGGCCTTAAGGTTTGGATCTACGGGTTTTGGTCCCTATGCATGTTTCACAGCCTTTGATGTAGGTGGCCACGTCTTTTTACAGTTGGGGCCAAGCGTAATTCTTCTTGATTCCTTGGAGTGTCTTGAGTCTGTCAGGGTGGCCGGCCATCTCTGAGTCATGGTAGTCTATGAGTACTTTGGTCCTTGCTTTGACTTCTGGTACATAGATCTTATTATTTTGTAACAGGGTAGTTTCTTTCAATGAGAATACTTTCTTGTAGTGGCAGCTATCTGGGTCTGAGGTCAAGTTGTCAATGAGATCCACTGAATACTTTTCTGATTTATGTGCCTCAAATATGTTGGGTTTGCAGGCCATGATCTTCATGTACATCATCTAGATACCTAGACTAGCAGGGTCCAGGAGTACGTGTGTGTTGTAGTCCTTGGTCTCAGATTAGAGGGAATCATTTCTGCTCTTCTGCTCAGTGCGTCAGGTACTATGTTGACTTTCCCAGTTTATAGTCAATTGTCAGGGTGTAGTTGACCAGTTCTAGAGCCCATCTGGCCTGTCTCTGGATCAGCTGTCTGGGTTTAAAGAAGTAAACCAAGTTCTTGTGGTCAGTAAAACCTTTACTGGTAATTCAGCGCCACATAGGTACTGGTGCCAATGTTTCAAGGTCTTCATTATTTCAAGCATCTCCTTGTTGTAGATTGGGTAGTTTCCTTTGGCAGGTAGCATCTTCTTGGAGTAATATGTTACAGGATGTAGCATACTATCCCCTCCTTCCTGAAGAAGGACCCCTCCCACCGCAAATTCAGATGTTTCAGTTTTGAGTACAAATAGTTTGGATGGGTCCGGCATGGACAGGATAGGGGTGGGGGTGAAAGCAAGCTCCAAGGCTTCAAAGGCAGTGGTACATTCTGGGGTCCAGACAAACAGGACCTTTTCAGAGCAAAGACAGGTCAGAGGCAGGGTAATCAGAGAAAAATTTTGGATGAAATCCCTGCAGTAATTTTATAGGCCCAAAAAACTTCTTGTGTCCTTCCTGCATTTGGGCACTGTCCAGGCTGTTACTTCTTCTACTTTGTCTTGCGCCATGAAAAACCTGTCTGTCTTTACCACTTATCCCAGGAATTTGACCTCAGACTGGAAGAATTTGCATTTCTTAAGCTTGGCGTGTAAGTTAGCCTGGGAGAGTTTTTCCAATATAAGGTCAAGGTGTTGGAGGTGCTCTTTGTGTGAATTGCTGTAGATGAGAATGTTGTCCAAATATGCAACACAGAATTGGTCAAGGTACTTGCCTAGGATAGTGTTGATCATTCTTTGGAAAGTGCTGGGGGCGTTGCACAGTCCAAATGTCATTACTAGGTACTCATACAACTCATATCTGGTTTTGAAAGCTGTCTTGTATTTGTCTCTGTCTTTGATACAGATCTGATTGAAGGCGTCTCTTAGGTCAATTTTTGAGTACACCTGGGCTCCAGTCAGTACATCACATAGTTCATCAGCGTAGGGGATGGGATAACAGTTCTTCACTATAAATTCATTCAATTTCTGGTAGTTTACGCATGGGCACATTCTGCCATCTTTCTTTCCTATAAACAGCATGGTTGACAAGAAGGGGGCCTTTGACACTTAGATGAATCCCTTTTTTGTCATGTTTTATAGGTATGATTTCAAGGCTAATTGTTTGGAGTTGTTGCAGCTTTAGATGGGGCTGTGGTGTGGTTGGACCCTGGTAACAGGTCTATAGCGTGATTGCTGATTGAATGGCTGGGTAGTTTTGTGGCTTCTTCTTTGCTAAACACATGGTCTCATTTCTGCAGAGGGGTAGGCAGTATACCAACGCTAGGGTCCATTTTTATGGTTAGGAGTTGTCTGGTTAGGGCTATGCCAGGGCTTATGCAGAAGGGAACAGTGTCACAAGATTCAGGTTGTCCCAAGGTGGCGGTCTGTTCAGAATAGTTAAGGATCAGGCTGTGTCTGTTGGACCAGGAGTTGCCCAGTATCAGAGGGTGAGGTAATCCTGGCAAGAGGATCAAGGGCAATAGGTACACATTATTTCCAATTGTCAATGGAAGTTCTTGTTTGCATTCATAACCAGTGTCCAGAGAGCTGTTTCCCATGACTACTTGTAGGCTGTGCTTTGAAGCTGTCAAGCCTAGTTCCTTTGTTGGACTGGTGTCAATCAAACTTTCATTGGCTCCTGTATCAATAAAGGCTTTGATCTGGTGCTTGCTTCCCAATAGTTCTATGGCCACTTGGATAAATTTTTAAGATTATGCAGAGGTTTTTATTTATTCCAAGGATACAGGAGATGTATTCTTCTTAAGGCAAGCTCTGTTTAGATGTTCTGCTTCATGGCAGTAGAAGCACAACCCATCTTGATAGTGGTGTTGTAATTATTTGGGGGACATTCCTGGTTGATTTGGAGTCCTGGCTCTTCCAACATGGGTAGGGTATGAGTTCTGACCTTCTTGATTCAGGGATAGGCCTTTGCATAGGGGTAGTAGTTCCTCCAGGATCAGTGTGGGCGGATGGTGTTTCAACAGGTATTTCATGGCTAAGTTAACTCCCTTTCTGAAGATAATGACGGCTAATTCATCCTCCAGTTGGGTACAAGGCTTCAGTTTAAGGAACTCGTCAATATAGGCTTTGATGAGGCAGTTCCCTTGTTGGATCTCTAACAGGGAGTTCAGCGTGTAGTATCTGGTGTCTTGTTTATTGCCAGTGCTCATGAGTTTGGCCTCAAAGCTTGAGTAGTCAAGGCAAAATTTGACCTCTTTAGTGGTGGCCTTTCCAAACCAATCTAGTGCATCTCCTGGCAGAATGACAGCCATCTTCAAGACCTTCTCAGTGTCACTGGGGTAGGCGTTGGTGTTAGCTTGGAAGTTAAGGCGGAGGACTGGCATGATGCAGTGAGCTTCTTCTAAGGTGAGCTTGCCCATCTGGGGTATGTCCACCTTGGTCGTGTATTGGTTCACTATCACATTTTGTACTTTTGATGTGGCTGGGTTCTGGGGTTCTGCACCAGTTGCTGGGTATTTCGGTTCTTTGGCAGGTCCGTTCTTCATCCATGAGAGTATCAGGGAGGTAATTGCCTTATTGATGTAATAAAAGATTATCACAAAAAAGCATACAAGTTGCCCCAAGTGTTAACAGCATCTTGGGGCCTAGGTTACCATGTTTTTAAAGGATCTTCATAATTTCAGGAAGCCAGGCATAGGTAGAGGCATTGGTTGACTCTGGACAGGGTACAGCTGGGCCAGTGGGTAATGCCCATCATAAGATGGGTGCTAACTTGATAATATAGGATACATATTTCCCAAGAAGAGATCAGGGCTCTGAGTTGGGCACCATAGAGTCTACCAATCCCGTCAAAGTAATGTAGAATACTCCAAACAGTTGAGTGGATGTTGTCTCAGCGGCAGTTTGGGTTTCTATGGAGAGGTTGGGTTGCAGGGTTAAGGGCAGAGTCATGGGGACAAAGTACATTGGCAGATAATTATACTTGTCTTTGAACAATAAGGGCAACACCTTGATCCTCTTTCCTTTGTGTCCTATGTATTTGGTCTCTCTAGTCCTTGCCAAGGGATCAGCAATAAGGATGGTTTCCAAGCCGTACTCTGAGTAGGCGGGGTTGGGCAGATATTCAGTAAAATGCACAGGTTCAAGGGGGGTGCCAGGGGGACAGTATAGTGCCTGAGACAGGTTGGCAGGTTGGTTTCTGGAGGGGGAAGTCACCTGATTGTCTACTTAGCTGGAGTTGAGATGAAAGATCACTAAGAATAGTGATAAGGAGCGCCTTTTGGGGAAGCTTCAAATATGGAATTAGGAAAGAAGAGAAGTATCTTTTATTGGATAATATTTTAGACTTATATAGATTTGGCTATGGTGGAGATTTAGTTGGATCAAATCTAGGGGTTGGTCATGTGTGGAATGGGTTTGAGCCACTGGATACTTGGACAGTCATGTGATATTTCCTGATTGTCATTCTCAGTATGTCAAACTGTATATTGGAAGGGCACCAAATTGGGCAATGGCTGGATGTTAAGTAAGTTGGTGGTAGCCAGAATTCTTGTACATCCAGACCCTTAACACTAGATAAAGTAGGATTTGTTTGAGCCAAAGTTTCATAAAACTTTATTGTCAAAAATGACAATAGGGTCATCCCCATACTGCCAGAGTACTTATACCCAATGATGTGGATACTTCACTTTTTGCGGACTTCAGTTCTAGGGACAGTTTACTGGCAGGATATAGATATTGGCTTTTGATCTCAAGGGTGGCAAATCCTGGTTGTGCTTCCTCTGGTGAACAGAAGTGGTAATGCTTCATTCCGCCATTATTTTTTATCATATCACCTGAGCAGGCCAATTGCATTATCCGTTTTAGACGGGAGAATGGAAGTGCTGGTGACATTGATGGGGCTAGCAGTGGGCCTTGTTTTAACCTCTTTCAGGCAAGCTACAACTTCAGCATAGGTCTAGGTCTTTGGTGGTACATGGTTAACAGCAATCTGATGACCATTCAGGGAATCATTCTTAAGAGTCTGGCAGGTTTTGGAGTTATTCAACAACTTGGGTTTTCAACTCAATAAGTTGGCAGGTTCCTGTCCCTCCTGAGTGACTCAATTTGCCTTTGGAGTGTTGGGGTTCAATTCCTGGGTTTCCAATGTTGATTTCAGACTTTCAGTCTTGATATTTGACAGGCTGGCAGATTTCTATTCCTTCTGGTTGGAGCAAGGAATTATTAGTGGTCCAGGATCCAGCCCAGCTGGCAGTCTGGCTGGCTCCCGTCCATCCTGGTTGGTGACAGGTGTCTCCTGAGGACCATGGTTTGATTCCTGGGCTTTCAATATAAGTATTGAAGTGTCATTCATGACACAATTTCAAATAAAGTTGGGCCAACCACAGTAATTGTGTGATAACAGAGCCTCAACCATGTTTTTAAGATGGTTTTATATTGGATCAAAAAGCAATATGAGTGATTTTGTGCCACAGCTTTTGGAGTAGGTGTCCTGTTTAGCTCCTGGGGACAACATCCAGGAGGACACAGTTGGAAATCTTTATAAAAAAATGTTTGAGGTTTGAAGCTAGTCTTGGGTTAGCCTTCAGGGCAAAATTAAGGGTACACTGTCAGGAATGAAGTATGGAAATAAGATTCCATGAGCCACCAGAACTTCAAACCATTGACTACTCCAATTATCTTATAATTCATCCAAGAAGATCCAGAAAGAGACAAGATAAGATAATTCATAAGACAAGGACAGGAGTGAAGAACCATAAGATTTATTGAAGCACCATAAGGAGAATGATAGATAAGGGTTAAGAGAAAGGGAAAGGTAATTTATACTCATCAATTCTTGAATGAGAGGATCAAGTATGCTACAAGAGGGATATAGCATTTTGAAGGTATATTGAAACATGTAACAGTGGTTCAATAATAGCACTAATAGACTCCTCTTGGTCTCAGCTTTCAGGAATGCCTTTAAACGTTGAGATTGGTTCTCTAGCCGCAGAGATATGATTTTTTGAGGGTCAGCAATTATGCGCAAGAAGACAGATAGTTCGAAAGGTAATTGGACTGCGAAAGCACTCGGAAATGGCACAATTGAATCAAGTTAATATAAAAACCTATTTAAAATTGAGTTCAAACATGATAAAATCAAGTAAATTGATATAAATTGTTATCAGGATTCTGAATCCTGACACACACACCTTAATTTCCTGGAATACAAGAAGATTTCATTTTAGAAAAAAGGAAAGGACAAGGCTTGAAGAATACAAACACCAGCACAAATGTGGATAAACTTGTCTTTATTAGGGGAAGTAATTCTACAAAAATAGTAGACAAGGGTTGATGATCACTCAATAGGTAGACAGAGTGGCAGAGGGGGTCACGTTGGGTTGAACTCATACCAGGATCAATCAAGGGCTGGTATGGTAATCCAGTATGGGTGGACATTGATGTCGTCCCATTTATGGAAGGCAAGGAATTTCCAAAGTTGAAAGCAAAACCGACCAAATCTTCACACATCATTATTTGAAGGCCACATCAAAATAGCATTAATGGCGCAATTTCCAATAGTAGGTCACAATCTTTGCCTCCCTCTGTTGTATAAGTCAAAGAATATAAAAGGAAGTTGGCTTCCAAGGATAAAACAGATGGTTAAATTTTGTGCAGGGCACATGATGTAAAGTTGAAATGGGGTTCAAGGATGAAATATGTGATATCATTTTTACAAATTATAGGATGTAAAATTAGAGTAGTCTCAGTTGCTGGATTTTTTGTAACTGTGCTGTATTAGCAAAGTTACAAGGGGGAAATATTTGAAAACTAGATAGTTATCTTTATTAGGAAATATGAATTATATAGTTTTGGGGAACCATTTTAGGAGGAACAAGATTGTGATGATCAATCAATTGGATTGAGCAGGGGGTGGCTTGATCCTGGTAATCAGTTAAGCGCCAAATTGAGATGCCCGCTGGGTTGAGATTGTCACTGGTTCTTGTTGCCTTGTTTGGGAATTTGGGTTACTCTGGCATTTGGCTTTGAGTAGTGGGTAAGCCAGTTTGAGTGGCATAGGGTCTCTTGTGTGGAACTTTGCTAGGGGTTGACCCTGTTGTTTTGACAGGTTTTATTTTTTAAATGTGATTTATTACAAGTTTTGTCTGTTATTATCTCAAAATGATATTTTTGATTGAACCATGGTTTTTTAGCTAATTATAGTAAACTAATCATTGAATAAATTAACTAAATCTATTTCAATCAAAAGGAATAGTGTACATACTTATGATTAGACACAACACAAAACAAGATTGGATTGTGCTTGGTCCCAGTAAAATTCATGAAGACTTGTTTTATTTAATTAGGACCAGGTCACAAAATGTGGCAGTTGCACTTGTGACCTGCTCCTAAAGTCACAAAACAAATCACCATGAATTGTGATGTGGCTTAAGGTCATGAAATGATCATATATAACCGCTCAAGCTGTAGGAGAAATTATTTACATATGTTTTAGTTGGAAGAACTTACCTATTTTTAAGTCTAATAGTGGCTGACAACAAATACAAAGTGCTTAAATTTCAGTTCAGCTTGCTGGATAATGCTGCCGCTCAAAGGGTTTATTAGACACTTTGAAGTGTCTCACGGCATCCCTACCTGTGACAGTGTTAATAAAAGCAAATATATATATAAATGGACTTAATTTAGTCCTGTTTGCCTAAAAGGTAAGAGAGTCAAAAATGATATAAAACTTTACTAATAATGATTAGAGCTTAGAATGCTTTCATCAACTATTATTGGTCAATCCCATATATTTCTCCGCCAAACAGATAAGATTAGATTTACTAAGCCAAGTTAAGCCTTCACTAAACACAATGTTACCTTTTTCACTTTAACTTTCATAGATTCACTTCAAATCAAAGGTAAGCTTCAAAATATACATATAATACTAACTGTTTTAAGCATAGTGGATTGAGGACATTAAAAGGTAAGCTTAGTTTTAAAAGTTTCAAAGCTAACTTTGCTTTTTAAAGGTAATAAGTCTAAAAAATTTCAATTCAAAATTCAAGTTGATTCTGCATTTCAGTTAGGCTTTATATTAAATTTACTAACCTTCTTCAAATCCTTTTAGATGAGCTTGGTCCATAGCAGATCTTAGGGTGGGTAATTCATTTTTAGCAAATCAATTTTACTAACCTAGATTTTAGAACCAGATTTTTGCCCTGAAGTAGATTAAGGCTTGCTAAGTAATGTTTTGTTTCTCAAATCATTGTAAATTAAAGCTGCATATAATCAGTTAACCATTTCCTAATTAACTACTAACCTTCATTCCTTTTAGATAGACTTAGTCTACAGTAGATCTTAGGGTGGTAAGTTTTTTTTTCACTAAATTACCAGCCTTGATTAAAAAACCAGACTTTTGCCCACAGGCAGATCTTGATTTAGGTAAGTCATTTTTTCTAAATTTACAAAACTTGATTAGGGACTCCCAGATTTTTTATCCCAGAGCCAATCTTGGGCCAGGTAAGCTTTTTGATAAATTACTAACCTTTTTTTAAAAACCCCACAAACTTTCCCCATGCAGCAGATCTTGGGGTTGGTAAGTCATTTTTCACTAATTTTTAATAACCTTAATTTCAAGCCCCAGATTTCTGCCTACAGCAGATCCTGGCTTGGGTAAGCTTTTTAGAGTAACAGATATTTTAACAAAAAAACTGTTTCTCCAATTTAGTTTTTTGATCCAACTAGCTTTTTTTACCCAAATTCAAAATTTTACTATTAAGGTAATCTCTTTGACTTCCTTTAAACTTTTATTATCTATATCTTTGAATAATAAGTTGTCTTATTTTATATGATCAATAAATATTAAAAAGTATATTTTAAAGTTACTTAGTTTTAACTTCTCAACCAAGCAATTATAATTTGCTTATTAAACTTTTAATTAATCTTCATATTTTAATGATTACAGTCAAGTTTTGGCTAACTGTGAAAAAAAGTCCTGTCTCTCCTTAAAAACTTTTTCAACCAAATAGAACATTTATAATAATTTTACTTACCCTCATCTGCAAAACTCCAGCACCACATAAACTAATTAATATGTCATATATAATAGCTACTATAGACCGTTTAACTTCCTTCTGCCCATAAAATTAGAGGTTTCCTCTTTTAAAAGACCACTATAAATAATTAATTTTCTGAGATAAAAAAAATCTATTAGAAATTCATAAATAATCAAGTTTAGACCATATTATAGTAGTTTCATTTTATGATTTTACTAAAATCAAAAGCAATATAACTTACCAGAGGGTACTGAACCCACATAAATAAAATAAATTGCAATCAAACCAAATGTTATGAAGCTGAAATAACATCATATTAGATAACTAAAAGATCTACAAAATCAGACACCATCTTATCAAAAATAGGAAATAATGATATCAAAAATCAGAGTACCACATAGAATTTAACTTATATTTAAATAGTAAATTAAGATCAATATGTTATCAATAAAATACACATTCATCAACAAATAAAGACTAAATATTAGTAAAAAAGTTTTCTGCAAAAAGCATATATTAAGCCTATAAACTACAGAATAAAGTTCAGGAACCAAAGAGATTTTAATAACATGTACTTGATCTTTATTAATTTTGGGAATTATAATTTCCATTGGAGTTCAAAATATATATTGAAATAAAGAATCTAAAAGGGCTGCAGTTTCATTATATGGATAAAAATTCAGTACTTTTCAGAGCTGTTGCAATAGATAACCAAAACCAAGTGCTTAACATACAGAAGTTATGCACAAAACAAATCTTACGTGTACTAATTTTATTGTTAACATGTATAAATTGTTGATTTTTTATGTGAGAAAACTTGGTGTTATATGTTTGGGTTTGTCTGAGTATCTCAAAATCTCTTAAAAGTACTTTAATTAATCTCCATTCTCTTAAATGTCAAAAAATAAGCATAATAAAAGTTATAGACCTCTAATAAAGCCTTTATAATAGTATAATAGAGATTTACAAAGCATACACCCATACTTCTCTAATTAAAAGTAGCAATCATAATAAAGCTATCATTTTTATATTAAAAAAATTGCTTTAAATATCATTAAATCATCTTTTAACAACCAGAATAGTAAATAAATTTAAAAAAGACATAATTAACTACCAAAAAGATATTTTGCTAGAGAAAAAGAAAAGAATAACAGTGTGAAGCTGTGAATAATAGAGCTGAGTTGGCATAGCTTTTTTCTTTTGGTAGCCTGCTCAGCGCTCAACTTTATACACTCATTGATTTCTGATGTTTTTTCATTAACAAATCTTAATTAATTTTTACCAAGAAACCATAAGGAGGCTGCATCTTTTAACAGCTTTTTTACTAGGTATGAGACCAGGAACACATACTAGCAGGCTTCCATCACCCCTGGGGTTTCATTAAAAAGATTTATGATAAAGATCATTAAAAAGCCAAAAAATTTGAACTCCTAAAAATATAACTTCAACCCCCTCTTTGATCATAGTTTTTACCAGCTATAACTGGAAACAGATACCAGCGGCCTGCCTTAAAAGAGTGAAGCTGAGCGTAGAACAGCTTTGCTCTTTTGGCAGCCTGCCTGCACATCTTTTCTTTTACCAGCTATAGACTAGAAACACATACCAGCAGGCTGCCGTAAAAGAGTGAAGCTGAGCATAGCTCAGCTTTGCTCTTTTGGCAGCCAGCCTGACACATCTTTTTTTTACCAGCTATAGACTAGAAATACATACCAGCAGGCTGCCAGGCACATCTTTCCTTTTACCAACTAGAGTTTAAGAAAATAGTTAAAAAGGCCACTTATTTAAATAAACAAAAAATGTGATCCAATTAGGATACCTGGACGCGTACCTAGGCGGGATGCCATAAAAGGACAAAGCGGGCGTAGCTCAGCTTTGTTTTTTTTGGCATTCCGTCTGCCACACCACGCTTGTTTTTGACCAACTGCTGAAATCACAATACAGATTGAGACGAGTGCCACTTGGTCACAACACAAACTATGACGATTTTTGCGCCTGCCCCATCTCTACTTTCAATTTATGCCCTGGGATCCACATTTCTCTTGGGTCAATTTCTCAGTTAGTTTGATGGGTTTCGTTAGAGATAGCTGGGTGGGCTTACACAACGTTGATTCTGGATAGGCATTTAAAAATTAAAACATTGGCTTGAACTGATTTGGTATTTTATTTTTATTTAAGGGGAAGTATCTGAACTTAGATTGTAATCACCATATTTATGGCTTGAGAGCTTACATCATTCAAAGCAGTTATACTTTATAGTCTTGGTATGCGAAATTTTTCCTCTAAAGAAAACTTACAAGTTGAAAGCTAAATAAGCAACCTTTTATACAGACTTAATAAATATAAGGAGGTAGATACATTTTTTACAAACGAGAGTTGCCGATATATCTACTAAATTTAAAATAAATCCCTATATATTAAAGATATATATTTGATTTGATATTTAGCATTAAATTGTATAGCTTTTATAGTCCAGAATATTGTCTAATTGATGCAGGGGCTAGACATCCTTTTTATAAGTTTATTTCAAAACTGACTAGTATGTCACTACTTTGACTGAAGCCTTCAAAGTGTATGTCACACAAAAGAAAAGATCAAGACCAGTTGAGAGTTGGTTTGTTTTTGAAGCTGATCTTCAAATATGCAAAGTCTGAAGCTTTTTGATGATTGAAACAAATTTTGTAAAGCTCAGTCTTAATCTCTAAACCATACCAGCCATTTAGAAAGCGTACAATTAAAAATGCTTTATTAAAGTAATTACATGGAAACTGATGGCTAGTAGATTCCTTTGTCCAAGCCAAGCATTCTCATCAAACTTCCGACAATAGGAACAGTAGCTAAGTAATTGCCGTCACCAACATCTTCGGCAATTGGCCCTTCTTCATCAATAGGCCCGCTTCTCAGCTCAGGTTTGAGGTTCGGATTAACCAGCCCATGGTACTCTACAGGTAGGCTGCGAAGACATCCGCCGTTTTTGCATTGCTCGGGCCTGGCAGTTGGAGCTTCGGGATCAACGCCATCTTTATACTCCTTTGCCAGAAAGCCGGGAAGGTCTTCAGCTCTGAATTTGGGCAACTCTTCTTCTTCTTCGTCTCGCCGCTGTAGTCCGCCTTGAAGCCCGGGAGTAAGAAAGCCGGCCAAAGATAGCTCCACTAAGCTGCCTGCTGCAAAAAGAACGCCCAGTTTCATTTCGTACTCTTCTCATCGATACGCTCTACTTAAAGCTTCCTGGGATATGCGATTCACCCATCAAAACTTGAGGGCGGTGGGAGAGCCGCTATGCTCGATATGCTTCAGTTAAAGAGAGGTTCCATGAATTAGATCAGGCTGGTGTGGTCCGGATTTGCCATGGGCCTCTTTTTGAGTGGCCATAGTTCAAACCGACTTTCTGATTCTGAATTGGAAGGTGGCCGCTTCTAGGGCCTTGAAAATTTCCTGGTTCAAAAATAGTTTAACATTTGATTTTATATTAAAGATGATGAAACCGGGCGCCCAAGCCGCTACATTAAGATTGCCCTGGTGGATTAACAGCCATATCCCATAGCTCAGTTAAATTTTGAATTGTGATGCTAAAAATTTATTTCAAGATATCGAACTCTCCCTTTTAAATATGCAGTCTGCAAGAGTATTACTTTTAATTTTACCTGCAGGTTTCGAGTTATATGCATTCACCATGGCCAGTAAATCCGATTTGATTTCATAATATGAAACTAATTCAGATCCGCTGAATGGAGGGTATCTAAATACTGCTTAACAAACGAGTCCCCTAGATATCCTCTCTCCCTAGGGATGCTGCGGCCCAATCCCGGCTAGCTCCGGTTCTGGCCCGTACAGCCAAACCGGAATATTTAATATTTAAATAGTTTAAATAAATTTTTAAATGGTAAGGCCTAGAGCCCGAAACTGGCCGAAGTAGCCAGAGCTATCCCTCACCAAATTCCCCAATTAAGGCAATGTTCTAAAAAGTGTATTTAAAGTCTGAGAAATAAAGGGTCCCTCTTTTAACTCCATTAAGTCATCACAAATATTAACGCCATACGATATAAACTAGTCATGTAATTTATTTAAAGTCACTATGCTAAGTGTAAGCTATACGATATATTATCAATAAAGAAAAATGATATCTTTAACATCAACTCACCTCATTTGTTTATCTAGGAGAAAAATCTTGCGATAATGCTGCTAGTCGATGTATGGGAAACTAGAGATAAAATTTGAGACTGTTTTACTTTAAACCATATATCTGGTTCAATGGTTGAAGAAGGTTATCCAAGCAGCTTCCTTGTAGCTGTGCTATTTTAGCAGAGCTACATAAAAAATCCAAGGAACTGGTTATACTAAATGATGTGGTTATTTAGAATAAAGGAATCATATAGTATGTGATGCAGCTTTCGGGGAGAGAAATGTTATCTTAATAGATGCACTATAATTCAACCAAATATGATGTGCCCCTTATTTGATATCAATTATCAGTGAACGTCAGCTGGAAGACTTGAGTTGATGTCTTGACTCTGATTCTTTTGTGTTGAGTTGAGCCATGAATCCTCCCAGTTGATTCAACGATATCTCAAATGGTAAGCCTCGCTGGTTTAAACCCTTATCCGATCTATCTATCATTTATTCAAAGGAGTATAATATGGGTCATTATTTGTTAGATTAATCTGTTTCCTATTAACTGTGCTACTTAAAACTTTAAAATTTTGTTTTAATTTTCTTATCAATAAATTTAAATAATTACAACAATTTTATCAAAATAAATCTTATTTAATTCTTATAATATAAAAACCTATATTAAATTAATCATTTTCTACTAACAGCTAAATTAAAC
>QTSX02004014.1:0-18102 GCA_014839935.2 Entomophthora muscae | reverse complement strand
AGAGGGATGGCGCCCTGTACCCTGGTAGTTGCCAAACACTTAATAAAATGGAGGCAGGTAAGCAAATTGGTCAGTAAATTCTTTTTGGGAGGCACATAGTACCCATACAGCAATGCCATTGCAAAGGAGTCATACAGGATGTGCTCAACTGTCCTATACCCCCGCGGTGTCTTCTGGTGTTCTAGTGCTAATTGGCATATATCAAGTTGTATAGGTACATCCTTCATCTTTTTGACGTTAGTTTTTAATATGCAATGTAGTAGGATTCCTATGTATACTGCAACGTGAATCCTTTGCAAGGTATATTTTTCTGAGAACATGCATAATTTTTTATATACTTGAGCTAATCTGTTTATATAGGACATGTTGCTAAATTTCAAGATGGTTCCAGAGGGCACCTGACTTGTATCTGCCCCCATGCCTCCGCAAACAAAATGAATAAAGGTTTAAACATATTCACAAGGACTGTGTCCCTGACTTTATTTGACAATGCCTTGAATACTTCATTAAAAATTTCAGTTTTTAGATATTCAGTTCCTATTTGAAAGTTGGTTTTATTAGGTTTTTTCATATTCATTGATGTTTTCAAATGGGAATTGTTGAATACTTTCATAGATATATTCATCAAAGTTTATTTTGACATTCCTGCAAATTTCATTCATTTCTTTGAAGTTGATATTTGATCCTATTTTGTATGCTTTCCTTAACCACAGCAAGCACCCTGCAGGTGGTAAATATTCCCTATCTTTAGTTTAATATTTGAAAAATTATTCATATTCTGTTGAATTATTTTAGTTATTTGGTTTTTATTTATTTGTATTACAGGGGCTACCAGTGATTGGTAACCCCCGTAGAACCAACTTGGCGTAAAAGCCGCCACTTCTGCAATCTTGTCCCCATTCCTGGTGATGACTAAAATAAACATATATAAAACATAAAAAGACTTAATAATTGTTTCCCCTGTGCCCCCCTCAGCCACAGGTGCCACCTCAGCAAACTTCATGAGTGTTGGCTGCTCTTCATTAATTTTCCTAGGCTTAATTTTTCTTATCTTTCTTTCAACTTGTGCTTCCTCTTGATGTTCATTTGATAAAATTTCTGTATTTCTTGAAGCGCTCCTGCTTCTTGAATGAGTTTTGTTTTTGTCTGTTTCCATTTGGTTGGTTTTCTCTTCATTTGTGTTGATTTTCTTTGAAATTTCATTTCCTTTAAATGGTTTGATTTTTTGATTATTCTTTCTATTGGTTTTTGAAAATTCACACAAGTTGTAACTTTCACTTTTGAAATCTAATCACTTGAGTATTTTCTTTTGAAAATTTAAAAATATTTCATTATGTTCTTTGTTGACTATTGTTCCCAGGCTATTTTTTGCAGTTTTGTTTTGCTGGACCAAGGCCCTTCCCTCATTTCCCAGTTGGTTTACCACAATTTTCCCTATGTTATGTTCAAGCTTGACAACCTTTTGGAGGGCTGACTCTAATTTGTTGATAATGGTGTAGATATTTGACATTTTGTTTGAATTACATTAAAAAACTGATTTTTATAGTACTACCTTAAACACATGAATATTTTTCATCAATATTAATAAATTAAAGACCATAAATGTAAATTTTGCATTGGAATATTGCAATTAGATGTCAACTCTTGATATTTAGATATTGTGTGCATAACTCAATGCATTTTGTTTAATAAAATTCATTGTAAACTTGGCATTTTTCATTGTAATTTATTGAAATGGACTGTGTTTAAATTAGAGAGCCATTAATGCTTAGCACAAATATTGATACATAGTGTATTTTACAGCCTGCATATTTACCTATTGGTAATAATTCTGCAAACTTTTCAGTCAGATTTTGCAAAGTAATGATAATGTAATGGATTAATAAATTACTGTTTATTATCATTAATTGGCTGATTTTCTTTGCTGTGGCAATAGTGCATTTTCTGATATTTACCCACTGGATTCCAATTGGTTGGTTTCACATCCAATTGGAAACCAGTGGGTAAATATCAGAAAATGCACTATTGCCACAGCAAAGAAAATCAGCCAATTAATGATAATAAACAGTAATTTATTAATCCATTACATTATCATTACTTTGCAAAATCTGACTGAAAAGTTTGCAGAATTATTACCAATAGGTAAATATGCAGGCTGTAAAATACACTATGTATCAATATTTGTGCTAAGCATTAATGGCTCTCTAATTTAAACACAGTCCATTTCAATAAATTACAATGAAAAATGCCAAGTTTACAATGAATTTTATTAAACAAAATGCATTGAGTTATGCACACAATATCTAAATATCAAGAGTTGACATCTAATTTCAATATTCTAATGCAATATTTACATTTATGGTATTTAATTTATTATTGATAATGAAAAATATTCATGCAAATAATTATATGTTACTACATCAAATGTACAACACATTTTTTAAATATGGGAAATGCTAACAATGTAAAAGAAATATCATTACTTGTGAATTGAAAGAGAAATAGCAATTTTAATAAGTTGTCACAAAGAAAAGGTTTATTTTACTCATCAAAGGATGAGAAGGGGAGGGAATGGGCGGAATGAACATTACCTTCATCTGAGCCTGTGAAAGGGACAGCATCAGAGACAGTGGGGTGGGAATGGGCAGTGGTTTGGGAGTCAGGGTTGGAAGGCAGGTGGCTTGATGGGGGGTTGGGGAGGCAGGGTTTGTTGACTGGGAAGGGGCAGCAAGAGCTGATTGCTTCAATTACTCAAATTTTTCTTCTGTCACATATGCAGGCTTGGTGAAACAAATGGATTGGCGTGGAGAGAGGTGGGAGTCCTTTCTGGACTTATCACTATCACTTGCAGAGAAAATGACAAAATCTGATAGGTCCTGGACAAACACGGAAGGGAAAAGCTCATAACCCTTATCAATTTGGGTGCACAGTTTGTTGTATGTGGCAGGCTTTAAGCGCCTGAGTGAAGAACCAAAATTATAGAGACATACATCTGCAAGATGCATGTTGGCGTGATTGATGGGGTAGGACTAACAGGTATGCCCCGCAGCCCTGGTTTCTTGGGTTGCCCATCCCTGCTGCTCCATCTCTGCACTCAGTACAACTATGTATGCAGCGTTTTGGGTAGCCCACTCCTCTAGCATGACCTTGAGCTCCATCTGGTAGGCATACTCTTCTGCAGTGTTTGATATTGTGGAGTAATGATTGACACCCAATGGGGAACCTGCCAACAAAACTCTGATAAATTGATACAGGATTGGGCCGTGCTTGTATACGTCAGACTGGATGCGCTTTCCCCCAAAGTCTTTAGTACTTGCCAAAATCTTGGTGTACAACAGGAAGATTATGTCATTATGGACCCTCATTGCCCTCCCTTTAATAAAATTGATGATGGTAGAATCATAG
Organism: Entomophthora muscae; assembly: GCA_014839935.2. NCBI lineage: Eukaryota > Fungi > Entomophthoromycota > Entomophthoromycetes > Entomophthorales > Entomophthoraceae > Entomophthora > Entomophthora muscae. The sequence continues at coordinate 14,697 of QTSX02004014.1, read as the reverse complement.
GGGTCAGTGTTCACCAAAATAGAGCCACTGAGAACCTGATTGGATAAGAGTCTGGCAGCAACCACAACTCTGTGCATTCACAAACTCACCGTTTTCTTATTGGTGAAAATGTCATGGAGTCCCAGTTGGAGACAGACCTGGACAGGGGCATCTGCAGGTCATGCTCTATAATAGCCATCATGAGGGGGTGGGCTTTTTCACCTTCAGTCAAAGAATGGGCACCATTCAGGGTCTTCTTGGTAGGGGGACCACAGTTGGCGTGGGCTCGCAGGGTTGCAGCCACAGTGGACTTTGCAAAACCCATCACAGAAGCAATTTCCCTGAGGGACATAAGCATTCCTTGCTTTTCAACCATTTTGAGAACAATCTCTGGAGTGATTAGTTTTCTTCTGCGTCTTGCAGGTTGATTGGCTGGTGGAGGGATGTGTTAATCTTGGGAACTGATCAATGTCATCTGATTGGCTGTTTCTGGATTCTGGCTTTCATTGGTGGCCCCATGGCTCAAATGGCTGGTTCTGGATGCCATTGTTGATACGGGATTTGGGGTTGGCAGCTGCCTGTGCATTATAGGCAAACAGGGCCATGCTGGAAGTTGCAGGAGAAAGAACACACTCCTGGGTGGTGCTTGCAGAGAGGCCTGCTGGTTGGGAGTGGCCATAGACAGAGGCTTCACCGTTAAGAGACCCAGTGTAGCCCTGCATAAATGCGTCAAGGCCAGGAAACAGCTTGTTGACTTGGTTGGTGTTAGAAGAAGACATAATAAAAAGTTATTATAATTTAAACTCAAGAAGAGAAATGTATATTTTAATCAATTTTATTGTTAAGTATTTTAATTCAGTGAATAGTAGGATCTAAATTTTAGCTAACCTAAACTGGAATAGGGTGATTTTTGAGAATGCCTATGTTTCCTAAAAAGAATTATCACAAATCCACTCTAGATCCTTTGACATCCTTTTTGAGATGCCCATAAATTATATTTATGTCAAATTCACCTCATTTTTGATTTGAAACTTGGTTCTTGGATTTGGCAATCCTGCAAATTCAGATTTTTTAAGTTTTACGTGATGTCTATGATTTGTTTGAAATACAGGAAATCTCATATTGTACATTAGAATCCTGCATTTCTGATTCATGTATTGCACATTTGTTTGCTGAGTTTTGTCTTTTTTTAGTTGAGTTATCTGCTCAAGGGATTCAAAATTTGCCAATTTAAATAAAACAAAAAAAGTCAAATTAAATGGTTAATTTTATTAAATGTTTTAATTTTCACTCAGCTGAGTTACCCACAAAAGTGATTCAAAATTTGGACCAAGGATTTGATAATTGCGCATTTTTACGTTGAGGTTTTGATTCTACAGTACTATGTTTACTATGTTTTTGGGGAATGCATGAAACTCAGTCACAAAAGTTACAAACTCAATCCAACAACAAGCCTTAATAGCAACTAAAACAGACAATGTAAATATCAAATATCAAAACACATGAATGAATCTATAATACTGTTACCAACTTGTTCTAATTAAGAATGCAATCTAGGATATGAAAAGGAAATAAATATTCTGAGTGTCTGTTTTGGGATTAGAATCAATAAAAATATCAAATTTATCCAAACTCCTGATCAACATTGCACATTTACAACCAAAAATAATTAATATAGAAACCTAAAAATCTAATTCAAAATAAACAGTAGTGACTACAAGGTTTCATGCTACTATATATGAAGTGATAAAAATATTAATAAATGAATTAAATGGATAAATTGTTTTAATTTAATTTAATTTTTATACCAAAATAGACACATCCTAACAACAGAGCCAATCAGAATGGGTGTACATGTGGTGTCTTTGTGCTTGGCTCAGACCAGACAGGCCTCAGTATTGTACCCAGTTTAACTTAATGAAATAAGCCTGTTGGAAATAGGACATGTCTTTGTTTGTGAATTGGCACACTGACTTGTGGTCAATCTAGCACTAGAAAATCCAGTGGTCTGGTTCTAGATTTACCACAAGTTGATGTGCCAATTTGCAAGCAAAGATATCCCCTATTTTCAACAGGCTTATTTCATTAAGTGTTACTTTTATTTGAAAAACTCATACTAATAAAAAGCAATAAAAATTATATTAAAACAGAAAAGCAAAAAAGTATTTCTAGGAACTTAATTTTATTTAATTGTGTGCTCCTTTTAAGCCAGTCTCTGTGACAAATGGACCTGTGCTCCACCTTGCCACAAAGGCATTTGGCAAGGGAACCAGGTCAGGCCCCAAACCATGGAGACCATAGTCAACAGGAACCAGCTACAGACAGGCAACAGCTGCAGACTCTGGTAACTATTTAATAAGGTCAGAAGAATTGCAAATGAGAGTAAAATAATCTGGGAAAAGCTTAGCTGAAGTGTTTCCTCAAACAACAAGAGAAAATAATTCTGCATAATTTTTTTTGAAATTTAAAATCAAATTTCAAAAGGGTGATTTTTATGCCAAACTGGGGTTTTTGTTGTTTTTTACTCTTTTATTATAGTTTTTTAGGAAACCAATATAATTCTCAGGGAGCTATCAGGGTAGGTATCTAGGGAAAAATTTAAAAAGTCCATAATGAATATGGAATGAGGGAGATGATTGGATAAATAACAGAAAAGCAAAAATCTGTTATCCAATAGAGGGCTTTTGGAATCCAACTTTATCAGTTAGATTTGTTACAGTCTCTCAGCCATAAATGTCCAAATTTAGAAGCATGTACATTGAAAATAATGCTTTAGTTCCCTGAATAGATTTTGGTGGATTCACTCCTGAAATCCACTATTTCCAATTTGAGTCCCAAAAATAATCAATATTTTTTAAAAATGAGTCATTTCCTGTTTGAGTTCATCATTTTTGTGACTGAACCTCATGTGTTCTCTGTTTTTATAATATTCACCACACACTCATAAGCAAATTTGATGTAGAATGCTTCAGAAAGCAACTGGATTACGTGCATTATGAATTCAAGATCCATGTGTTTGCTATCTCATTTCTGGAATTCAGTATTTGACTCTATTTTTGTTGTATGATTGATTATTTTTGTTTTCTGACCTCAGATAAATGGAAGCTTTATTGAGTAAATTAACCTTCAACTGGTTCCAGTTGAAATTTGTTTTGTGACTGAGTCCATGCATTCTAAATTGACTAATATATGTTTATCTCAACAGGTTTGAAAACTTTTGTAGATAGAAAATTATGAGCTATATGAAGTAACATAATCTGATATCTTCTTGGCTTTGCTCTATCTTGGGAAGCTTATGATAAGGCATCTTTTTTATGTAATCCCAAACTAACATAATAAAGAACCTCTTGAAGCCTTCATACAATAAAAATGGGTTGACTTGGATTGGGAGTGCCATGGTTAGCGCTTAAATCCTCTAATTAAATTCACCTTCAGTTAGCTGAAGCTTGTTAGATTCTTATGAGACATGGGTTAAGTATTATTTTTCTAGCATCTTTTGTGTAAATTTGGGGTCAGAACCAGCTGATACCTTATATGTTATTCATAGTTTCTATAGAACATCTGCAATATGTGCAGCTTGACTAGTAAGTGCACCTCTTCATCCAATTTTACTGAATAAATATTATTTGTGTCAATTATCATTTAATACTTTATTTTTGATTACCTTTTTTAATTGCCTCTCTGTCAGCCTCATTTACTGGAAAAAGTTTTTTGACTTTTTTCTGTATGTTATATTTCTTGGTGGTTCTGTTCTGGGATGTGTTGCTGGTTTTAGCTGCTTTTAAATCTCAGGGTTCTTTGACCATGAGCTTACTGCCACAAAACCATGTGGTTTCAACTGTAGATCCTTGAGTCATTTTTTAAATATTGATTAGAATAGTTGAAATCTTATATGTGGTTTTTAGTAAATTTATTTTTTAGTGTTTTTACAATAAGTTTTTTAATTTCCCCCTTCAAGCCCCACCTTCTTTAGCTTATATTTTTAACTTTGGTTGCCTTTTTTATTTTTGAAAACACATTCTCAAGATTGCTGATTAGTTTTTCAAATTTGATCATCCTTTCTGTTACAAAATCTTTGAGTAATTACTCTTGGGAAATCATTTCCCCAAGTAATGACTCAACTTCCAAATAGTAAGTAGCACTCCTGCCACATCCTCATGCTGTACATGAATCAAAAATTTTAAATCCTAAAAGGAAAATTAACTGGATAAGATCCAAGACTACCTAGAAATCTATGAAAACTATGTGGCTTGTCATGATAATATATAATGCTCTTTTTTATATAAAATAAAGTAGCATTCTCTTGTTGAGTTTCTCCATTATTTTTATATACTTCTAAGAAGTATATACTCAACAGGAGTATTATTAGATGAATTTACTAAAAAACTACTATTAGTTATATGATTGAACCATTTAAAAATCTTGATTTTAAAATTTGATACCCCATTTTATAAACAAAATGAACTGAATTAGCTGGTAATATTTCTACTTTTTTCATTGGAGTTTTCCTTTAATCAGCATGAAGTAAAAATCTTAAGTTGTTTTTTTAGGTTTGTTTTCTGTGTGCACAACCTCTGTGTGATTTCTAGTTTGATGGTTCTGTTTTCTTGGTAAGGGTTTTCTTCATTAATAATATACAACAAGGTGCAGTTTAAAATCCAAAATATCAGTTTTAAAGTTTTTTTGTTTAGTTGTGTATCAGTGAAATTTATTGTGGCCATGTTTTTTTCCTAGTGACTGATGTACTTGATACATCATAATAAAATATTAAAAGCTATTTTTCCATTATATTATTGAAAAACTTGTGCCACTTATGTTTTATCCTATGCACAACTTTGGTTTTCTCTGAGCCAGCTTTGGTTTTTCCATCTCAAAAGCTCTGAAAAATACTGTACCCAAGCCCATCTATTATAACCTCAACATAAATCCATTTTATTGTAGAGTCCATGATCACTAAACAGGGTCCTAGTGGTGATAACTTCTTTATTATCACTCTGATACTTATTAAAAAGTATGGATTTTCTTAAATGGCTATATTAGGTCTGGCTAATAAATTATTCTCCACATTGCCAAGTTCTACTCATAGATGAATTATCTTATTTATGACCTATGATCAACTAATTTTATAGCTATATCTCTTAAAACTTGCCCAATTGTGAATTGCTGTAAAATAACTATAACTGAAGGAGTTTACTTGAAAAATAGTGAGAAGTTGATCTTATTTGACCTTGACGTCCTCAGCCTTGTTTTTATGCACCCGGTTTAGTGGCTCTTTATCAGTCAATTCTTAAGCTGATCATAACTTTCAGGGATTTTACCCCTCTTCTGAAACCCCAGGGTTGAACAAGGATTTGAACCCTGGTTGGTATGGGCCACAGGCTGCCAGCCCTAAGGACCTGGCCCCCTGCATGTTTTAGGGATTGGATCCTCCTTGTTTTAATCCACCCATACTTGCAGTTACAAAAAAACCACTGCAAATGCCAAGAGGTGTCCCTTTCAGAGCCCTGAAGCCTCTGGCCTGATGAGCCTTGTATTGACCCAAGCAGCCAGCCAAACCCCCATCCAGGAAGAGGATACCAACTACCAGGACACCCCAATAATTCTGCTCTGAAACAGAAGAGTCTTACAAACCTTCTATGAGAATCAAAAAATGAAAGCCTGTACTAAAACAGTGCCATTTTGCTGCCCCAAAAATGTTAGAGTAAAATGGTAAGCTGTACAATTCAAGGAAAAACAATGAGGGGATATCAGACAAACTGTAAGCTTCTTGAGCAGCAGGAGACCAAATTGGAAAGACAGCTTCACCATCTTAGCACCAGGAACAGTGTAGCAGAAGATGGCAAGGGAAATCATTGAGGCCAAGTTGATTTGCAGAGGTAATTCAGAGTAAGAATCCAAAAGGGAGCACAGGTAGAGAGCAGGCCAGGGGGTAGTCAAGGAACTTACAGCCGCTTTAACCTTTGTAGAGGCCAGCTTCTCACGGAGGGGGCAAACTGCCCCAGTAAAGCAATCATACTTTTGGGAGAACTTTCTTTATTCCAGGGTAAGTAAGATATCTAGAAACAAGTTTCTAGAGAGAAGTAGGTAAGTTTTAAAGCAGCTTAAGATGGGGGAGGGGGAACTTCAGTGACATCTGATTGGCTAGCAAGAATTTTTTCAGCAGTTTGGGATCCTGCTGTTGAATTTGACTTGATGACATCATAATTTAAAAAATTCTGGCAACCAGCGGGTTTAGCGCTATACTTCTTTGGCAGCAAATAGCATGTGATTAAATTATTGTAGTTAATTGTGACATTACCCATACCAGAGTCTGGCTGGACTCCCACAGGGGAGGCGGGCCGGGCCTGGAAGGCCAAGTACACAATAGGCTCAATTATGATCAATTAGTTGATTGCAGTAGCTAGGGAACATCAACTCCCAGTATGGGGCACAACCTGATTGGCCAGCCACAATACTGTGATATAGACAAAACCCAACTTACTGAAGTCCTGGGCAGGAGGCACAGTTGACAGGGGGAAGTAGGAGGAATATCCAGCATGGAGGGTAAAATGATCACTCTTGGTGGCCAGGAGGGAGCAGATATGTGGGTGGCAAAGTGTAGTAGAGTTATGAATAAATGAAAACAGAATAGTTATATTGGTGAAAAAGTAGATAGTTCTTGCAAGATAATGAATTCTGAGCATAAAATTGTTTAATTTGAAGATGTCAACAGTGAGAGGGGATGCCAGTGTTCCCAGCTATATCCTGCTGGAAAACTGCAATTAGACTTACTAGAAGCTCCTCATTGGTTTTCAATGAATTATTCTAAAGTTGGGTTCCATTGGTGACTCCTGATTTGTCAGTTAGATGGATCCTTTCATTATTCTTGCCCTGGGGAAGCTGGCAGGGGAATTTTGGGCCATTTGGCAACGCAAGTACCCAATTCTGGGGTTCAGAGGGTGTGGGCCAATTAAAATCTTTTCCACTTGGCTTTTGGACGTTTTCAATTGTCCCCAGGCTTGGCATTGACCAGGGCTTGATTCTCCACTTGTAATTAAAGTTTCCTTTGGGTTAATCTGTGTGATCAACAACACAATTGTTTGGTCGCACAATTGCTCTATTGCAGGCGTTGAACCTATGCAACATAGGGTTTTGTCTGGCCCATTCTGGGCCCTGAAAAATTGGCAAGAGCGGGAAAGATTCAGAATTTGAGAGATATCTGGGCAACTATAGATTTAACCCATTTTCTATCTATGAGAACATTTAAATTATATAGAGTTTCCAGAGGCTTAGCAGCTTTTTGGTGACAGTTTTGATTGAGGCAATGTCACATGATTCCTTTCAGTTATCTTTCTACTGTAACAAAAAACCAGGCAACCCACCTGCCCAAATCCTCATTTCCTGATCCTTAGATCCCTAACTATGGGAGTCAAAGTCATGAAAATGAGTACTATATGAACCCCCAGGTCCTGTTCCAGGCTTTATTGCTGTTCTGAAATAAGAGTGTTATGAACCATTGGTTCTCTCAATTGTTTCTCTATTTTATCTTAGCCTTTTGCCATTTAAATACTGCTCCTTCTGGCCCACTAGCCCCTCCACCCACAGTTTTCTGCCTACCAGGTGTTTCTTACAGCCCATGTGTTTTAAAGAGTACCATATGAAGTCTGGATTTAAGGACTAAACTGCTCAAAAGATACCTTTGATTTATCTCTTAGCCTGCACTAACAAGTTAACCTGCTTCAACTGCAAAGGCATTTGGAACATAATAGAACCCAATCTGTTTAAAAATAAGTACAACTTTCTTCCCGCCTGCTAAATCAATATGGAGCCCCCTATCATGCCCAAACCCATGCACATCTCTGCTACTTATATACCCTTGGATAACACCAACAAGCCTTTTGGAATAGTATATATCACCCTCTTTTAGGTGATTGACACTATGATCTCTACTGCTGGTTCATGGTTCATGGCAGGAAAATTTTAGTCATACATTTTCAAGTTAGAACTCACCCTCTAATGGACCTTACCCGCCCTTCATGAGGCGTTCCCTATCTCCAATTCTGATAGACTGGCCACCCAAGAATGATTTCCTGAAAAAAACTCTTGTTTTGGAGCTAGTCTGTTCACCTTTACCCTATAATGTAATATTTGTTTTTATGTAGTATAGTGATGTACCTAAAGCTTATACTGTGCTGGATTCAGTATGTTCCAATCCCATCTATCATTGCTGTTGCTTTCAAGACTCTTAATGTTTGTGGAACTCTGCTGCAAAGCTTTGTAAAGCTTTGACTTCAGATTGACTACATTTTGATTAATCCCTTATTTTGATATCTTCATTTTTCCAAACCCTCCATGCTCTTGCCCTCCCTAGGTCTAAATCCTTTCATTCATTGATCAGCAGCATTGTCAGGGAACCAACCCTGATCTGCCGGCTTGCTAGCATTTGGGAACTGGTGGGTTGCGGACTGAGTGGGCAGGGCCCACCAAAGGATTGGCGCTAACTTAATGATGTAGGACATTGACTTGCCCACCCACAACTACGGACTGGCAGTGGGGACAATAATATCTATTACTCCTGTGAGAGTAATAAATACAATTCCAAAAAGCTTATTGGTGTGGTCCAGAGGGAGCTCAGCAGCAGAGGCAGGAATTGGTTTGGGGGTGATGGGTGGTTCCATGTCTAATTGGTAGGCAGGAAGGAAGTTGTATTTATCTCTGAACAGGCAGGGGTTGTTAATGTACCAAGGGCCTTCTCAGTTGTATCTGATTAACTCTGTAGTTCTGGCCAAAGGATCCTGGGCTAGTATGTTGTTGGTGGTGTAGTCCTTGTACTCAGGCTTTAAGGGGTACCCTGTGAAATGGACATGACCAAAGGGGCACCTGGCAGGCGGTATGTAGCTGGCAGGCTGGCAGGAGAATCAGATGATCTTTGAGTTAACTGGCAGATGACAAGTATAAAATATGGTAATAATTGGGGAAACCAATATCTCATAACCTTTATTTAAAAATGACAGTGGGGATTGATCTTGGCCTGGCAGGTATTTATACCATACTGCCAGGCTTCACTTCCTGGTTGGGTTTTCTGGGCTCAGGCGGTTTGGCATCAGGAAAGTTTGGAATAACTCTCATTAGGAAACTTGTGCATTTTGCCAAGAAAACTGCTGGTGTCAGGTGTTGGCACCTTGGGGAAATTCCCAGCATCTTGCACTGGAGGTTTGCTTGCAGAATCCTGCGTGACGGCTAAAGGTACAGGTCCTGGTGGGCTGGCAACAACTTTATTAATTGGTAGTGGGTTATTGGGTTCCCAGCCTATGAGTCTGGCGGTCTGCAAAGGGTTTTGTCCAGGGTTTGGCTCTGGTTCCATATTTTGGGATTCAGGAGCATCCAAATTGTCATTCCTGACAAGCATGCTTAATTTGGCCTGAGATTTTGTCAAAATCAGATATTAATTCAACAGGTCCCATGCAAACACCTTATTCCTGAGTGCAGGAGTTCCCCAATCAGAAAAATAATCAGTATACAGCTCATTGGATAGGGCCTTTATTTCAACCAAAGGAGCAGCAAGAAATGGTTTTGTCACTTCCAGATCTTCTTAAGAGCCCCCCATCAAACCCTCAAGAATTCCCTTCCACAATGCTACAGTGCTACTGCAAGGAGGACCCAACTTGGCTTTTTGAAATGTAAGCAAAGAAGACATAAGAAAACTTCAAAGTAATTGAGGGGAAATGTCAGGATCCTCCTTCATCATTTTAATTGCTACTAGTATTTCTCAAGGACATCAAATTTATTTCATTTCTACCTTTGGCTCCAATCATAACAATTTGTTTTTCCAAATCTTCCCCCTTCATTCCCTTACCTTTGTAAAGACCCAAAAATTGGGGGAGTACTTTAGCAAAATAAGGTACCAAGTTGGCAACTTGGAAACCAGTGAGCGCCGTCACAATTAGATAGACCGTCATCATCAAGTGAAAGACCTTGGTGTGTACGTTATAATGCCAAAAATTACTGGAAAAATATGTGAGTACATAGTACATACAGGTGTATATGGCTACAGACTGGGTGGAATGAGGCAATACCAGTGTGGGCCAAGAGTACCGCTCAGAGAAGTTAAGCTGTGCCGGCTCCTTGTAGTAGTACTCACCAGATGGATTGTTGAATGGCCCATGCTGTTGAGTATATTGGTGGCCCCCAATCCCTAGGCATGCTGTGAGAACAGCTGAGAAGATTAGGTGATTCATCTCCTGATCCTGGGAAAGGGCAGACAAAGCTTAGTGTCTTGTTTAACTTCTTTAAGGTAAAGTTTTTAAATTGATTTATGTGATAATATTGAGGGGTAATTTCACTCAATGATAGCACAAACTATCATCAAGTGATTTGGCTTTATTATATACTATCATCCTTGTGGGGCATGAATAGTGCAAAACATTGGACAGGGAACCCCAAACACTTGGTGTTGTCTGGAATTCCCTTTTGGGAGTGGGATGGGGATGGTTTGGCAAGCAATGAATTGTTAATCTTGGCATTGTATGGCTTTGGAGCTTCTTCAGACACTTTCATGCATTCATATTCAACTTCTGCAGTTGATGCATTAATTGTCATGCTGGGCAGCTTGTAAACCCCCTCCAAATTTGATAGGTTCCAAATTTGGGCAGCAGTTCCCCCATTTTTGGATTTGGGGAAATTGTCTTTTGGGGATTCCTAATTTGGAAATTTCCCCATCTGGCGGCTGGCAGGAGCAGGTGGATGGGTGGGCAGGCGTGTGCAGGCAAGCCACCAGGCTCAGTGTGCGGCGTGCGGGCGCCTGGCAGCCGGGGTATAAAACTCATTTTTGCCAAAATTTAATTTTTTAAATTTTGTTTCTTCTGCCAGGTGTTTTGCAGCAGTTTCCCCAATCAGGGGGAACTGATGCAATTTTTTATCATGCTCTTTGAGCCTGATTGTGCCCAAAAGATTATCTTGCAAAGGGTGTTGTCAGGAATATTCCTGACAACCTTACTGCACAATTTTAATCTATTTTAACGGTTAATTTTAAAGTTCAAAGCTTACCTTGATCCTTGGACAATTCTCAAACCACAGATTTATATGCTTATTTAGCTTAAATCAAGTCCAAAGTCGCTTACCTTTTGCTTTTTTGCTTGCTTACGCCAGCACTTTGGACCAGGGTTTCCTGCTCTTTCACTGTCTTTGCTCTTTCTTTAGCCTAGCCTGTCATGAATGACATTTTAATGCTTGTATTGAAAACCCAAGAGTTGAACCCCAGCTCTCTGAAGGCAGATTGGCCCCCCCAGGACGGTCCAGGACCCACCAATCCGTTAAGCCACAGACTTGAATTGTTAAGTTGCCCTGCAACCCGCCGGCCTAATACTGAGGATTCCCTGAAGGGTTGCCAGATTGCCCGCAGTCCAGAAAAAGTATTGCAATTGGCCAGCTCAGGTGATATAGTGAACAACAGCGGCAAAATAAAGCACTGCCACTTTGGCTCATCAGAGCCAGCCCAGCCAAGACCTGCCAAACTGGTGCCACAGAGGGCCCAGACCTACGCAGAAGCTGTGGCTTGGACAAGACCCACCATTATCCCTGCCAATAAGTGCCAACTGCTACTGGTCCCTAGTCCAGAAAGAGGAATGCAATTAGGCCGCTCAGGTGACTTGGTGAACCAAAGCGGCAAAATTAAGCATCTCTGTTCACCAGAGTATGCCTAACCAGGACCTGATGCCCTCCAGACCCCAAGTCAGAATCCATGCCACACCGGCAAACTGCCCCTGGATCTGAATCCTGAAAAAAGCGAAGAAGCAAAATCACATGGTATAAAAACACTGGCAGTATGGTGATGACCATATTGTCATTTTTGATAATAAAGTTTTATGAACCTTTGGTTTGAACAAATCTTACCCTATCTAGTCTTAGTGATCTTCCATCTTAATTCCAGTCAAGTAGACCACCAGGCTGCCTCCCTCTCCCAAGACCAATCTGCCAAATTGCCCCAGGCATTATACCGTCCCCTGGGAGCCCCCTTTGGACCTGTGCACTTTACAGAATACCCCCCAACCCGGCCTATTCAGAGTACTGTAAATTCAGAACCTGAACGTAAAAATTTGGGATTGTCAAATCCTTGGTCCAAATTTTGAATCACTTTTACGGGATAGCCTTTTTTAATTAAATTGATTTTTTTGAGTATTTATTTGAATTTTTAAAAATGTGGGAACTCATAGACACTTTACAAAGTTCAAGTCAAACTGCATATTTTCAATGGACAAAATGAATTAACTGGAATCAGATTTGAAGTGTTCAAATCCATCAACCATTTCCATTAAGTTTACTATGTTTTTTGGAATTGCAGGATTGTCAAATCCAAGAACCAAATTTCAAATTGCTTTTGAATGCCACTATTAAACTCAAATAATAATTGCGGGAACTGGAATCCAAATTGAATGTACAGTAAGTAACTAGGACAAATCAACCCAAATCAAGAAGCTCCACTCTGGATAACATTAAATGAAAAATCCAATCTAAACACCCATGTTTAGACATGAAATTAAGTGAAATGAAAAATTATCTAAACTGGAAATGATGAAATATTCTGCACTTTAAATCACTAAAATAGCAACCATAAGCCCATATAATCATTTATGGGCTACTCTCCTGATGACGCAGAATTTTTTAAAAGTTTTTGGCCCCCGGCGTAGCCAGGGGCCAAAAAACTTTATTTTAAGGAAGAAGGAGAGGGGGGGAAGATAAACCATTAGTTTACTAACTATGTATTCATGTATTGCTACTAAGAATACTTTATTATTAGCGTCTTCTGAAATCTACTGTAATCAAGCATCTAAATTTTAGCCGTCCTAAAATGGAATAGGGTGATTTTTGAGAATGCCTATGATTCCTAAAAGAATTAGCACAAATCCACCCTATATCCTTTAGCATCCTTTTTGAGACACCAATAAATTATATTTATTTCAAATTCCTCGCAATAATGATTTGAAATTTGGTTGTTGGATTTGACAATCCCGCAATTTCAGATTTGTTAATTTTTACATGATGTCCATGATTTGATTGAAATACAGGATATCTCAAATTGTACATTAGAATCCTGCATTTCTGATTCATGTATCCTGCATTTGTTTGCTGAGTTTTGTCTTTTGTTAGTTGAGTTATCTGCTCAAGAGATTTGAAATTTGCCAATTTAAATAAACCAAAAAAAATCAAAATAAATGGTTGATTTTATTAAATATTTTATTTTTCACTAAGCTGAGATGCCCGCAAAAGTGATTTGAAATTTGGACCAAGGATTTGACAATCCCGCATTTTTACGTTCAGGTTCTGAATTTACAGTACAACTTGGAGACCATCCTCATTGCCGACCCCATGGCCAGGACTAGAGAAACCAAATACATAGGACACAAAGGAAAGTGGTACAAAAGGCCGCCAAGATTGTTCAAAGACAGGTACAATTATCTGCCTGCCTACTTTGTTCCTATGACTCCTCCCTTAACCCCACAACCAGACCGCCCACTGGAACCTACTGCCGCAGCCAAGACCACCTCTACCCAACTGTTTGGAGTACTCTACATTACTTTGACAGGTTTGGTGGATTCTGTGGTCCCCAACTCCGGACCCTGGTCCTTACTTGGGCGATCTGTATCTTATATTATCAAGTTAGCACCCATTCTATAGTGGGCCCTACCTGCTGGCTCAGCTGCACCACACCCCAAGCCGCCCAATGCCTCTACCTACAACTGGCTTCCTGACATAGACAAACAATCAACTGCTTTTCCGTCTTCCTCTCCTTTACCATTAACTTAATCTCTTTAAGTTAGTAAAGGTCCAAATCAAATGTGCTTGCCTTCTTCTCCAGTTAAGCATTCTAATCACTCTTGGTTAACCACATTCCCCATTTTCTGCGCCACAAATCCAGATTTTAAATAAAAGCCTTAGTTTAACTCAGTCTCAACTTAAGTTTAGATTGTTTGACTTGCATCCCAAAAAGGTACTTGTTAGGTTTTGTGGCTTGTGTTTTTTCTCTTCAATCTTTATTCTTAGCTTTCATCTTAGTTTAATGATTCCCTTTGACTATATCTTTCACCAGTTAAGCACATTTTATAGTGGTAATCAAAATTTAATTGTTGATAGTTTCAATCCCCCTGCTAGTGCTGATCATTTCAAAGACTTAGAAATTAGCTTTTTAACCAAATTGTCAGTCATTAAGACTGGTCTTTATTTTATTTTCATGGGTTTAATAAATTGTCTTAGCCCCTACTTTACTTCATATAAGCTTTTAGGAGCCTTGGTGCAGTTATTGTTGCAAACCTTGCCTACCTTTCTATATTTGACAAATATAAACATACTTGGTTTAAAGGCTTTAGTTTACAATAATTTACCCCAAGCCTTCAGACCTTACAGAAAAGCAACAATTGTCAATAAAATTATTACATTTGATGTTACATTAGATTTTTGTTTATATACCATGCAGAGTATACCTGGCTAAAAGCCCCTACTGTTCTTAAACCCTACCTGGATCTCCACAAAAACTACTGTTGATAACCTTATTGACAGATCCTGACCCTACTTTGACAGGAAGCACTTGTTGTTGATCATACAGGAACATGGTTGACCTTTGTCCTGGACTATCTCAACTCATTAACTGATTATTTCTATTGTTGCTTGAAGTTTTCCCTACCTCCACTACAATAATAATCTATTGATAATTCATGATCCAAGCCTTTCCAAGCTCCTACTAGG
>QTSX02004013.1:0-18197 GCA_014839935.2 Entomophthora muscae | reverse complement strand
TGGAGTTCAAAAAATCTAGATTTTTAAACCTGTTTTTTCTTAGTCAAAATGTTGTAAATCAAAATGGCGTTTTTACTAATAAATTGAGATAGCAGAAAATTGAGATGGCGTTTTTTGAGATGCCGTTTCTGAAATGGTGTGTCCTACCCGTATACTGTTGTATGGTATTGTGGTTGCTATTTTTGTGGTTTGGAGTGCCTAAATTATATTATTTCTTTTTTAGAAAATTTTGCACTATATTTGATTTTCATGTCTAAAAATGGTTATCAAAATTGAATTCTTCATTGATTTTATTCATAGTAGAGCTTCTCAATTTGGATTACTTTGTCCTAGTTTCTTAATGTACAATCAATTTGGATTCCAAATCCTGCAATGAATTTTTGAATTTACAGTGACATTTATTTGTGATTTGAAATTTGTTTGTTGGGTTTGAAACTTCTGCAATCTCAAAAAACATAGTAAACTTAATGAAAGCAATGAATGGCTTTGAATAATTTAATTCTGATTACAGTTGATTCATTTTGTCCACTTGAAGCATTCAGCTCAGCTTAAGATTTTTAAAGTGTCTATGAGATTGCACAATTTGAAATGTCCAGATAGAATTCCAAAAAATAAATTTAACTAAAATAGACCAAACCACAAATACAATTCAAAATTTGGCTGAGGATTTAAAAATCCTGAATTTTTACCATTGAGTTCTGATTTTACAGTATAGTATAATGGAAAGTCACATACTGTCCATGTACATCATGGCAGTCATGGGGCTTGTCTAGGTATTGTTCTGCTTATGATTTGAGATGTTTGACCCCTATGCAACATGGGTGTCTGATAAGAATGCCACCAACCATTTATTAATTGGGGTATTTCTTGGGAAATTACTTCCTCAAGAGAGAGTACTTATAGATGTTGCAACAAAATCTACAACTATAAATATAAACATTAAGCATATATATTATATCTAAGGTATCTGTGTCAGAAATGCCATTTTTCTCCTTTCAAAACTCAAGGTTTAGAACAGGGATAGAGCCCTGGTCAAAATGAACTGTGAGCTGTCTGCCTGTGCTTTTTTGGGATCAAATTCTCATAGATTCAAGCTGCAGATGCCTTTGAAAATGAAAACCTTGGAGAGAATTTAAAAATGATGTTGTTTACCAAAAATCACAACCAATTTCCTAATAAAGGAAAAGAGACTTCTGACATTGGCCTGATATCTTTCTTAGTAACCAATCTGAACCTCCATGAAGGCAGTACATACCAACAGGCTGCCCTCAAGAATATTGCTCTAGAAAAGAAAGGATTTGCAACCCTTCTGATGGATCTAGCCAATGGACACCTGCCCTGCACCTGTGCCATTTTGCTGCCCTCAAAGCTGTGTGTCTCACACTGCCCAATTTTCCAGTTCCAAATCATCTGAATCCCAAACGTTAAAATTAAAGTCTGGTAGTGGGATACTATATGAACCCCTAGACCCGGCGCTAGAATTTATTGTCATTTTAAAATAAAGGTTACAAGATATTGATTTCCTAATTATTACTGTATTTGATCTTAGTAGTCTGTTAGTTTGACTCTAATCCTTTCAGCCTGCCTGCCTCACCACCAGCAGTTTTCTGTTTGCAAGCTGCTCCCTACAGTTCTATTCACTTTAGTGAGTATTCATTAAAACCAGAGTACCAAGGATATTTCACCAAGAGAATATTAGCAAGTGATTCCCTGGCCTGCACCAAAGAATTGACTAGATTTAACAGAAAGGGCTCTTGGATTGTTACCAAGCCCTACCTGCTCAAAGACAAGTATAACTTCCTGTTACAAAAGTAGCAGATTCAAAGCCCTGGGTGGGAATCAAACCTGCTCCTAGCCACCGGGTGGGGAGAGCAGGCGGGGTAGATTTGCCCACACCTGGATTTGCTTTGAAAAGCAAAAATCCAGGTACAGGAACCATTCCTGTCCTGGTGGCAGCTGTGGGGCCCGTTCTGGGCCCCAAAAGCTACGCCCAAGCCTTGGTGGGTTTGGCTGGGCCTGGGCAGGCTATTTTTAGCTGCCCAGTGAACCCAGTAAACCCAGTTCAAGCCCATCCTCCATTAAGTAATTTGTGATTCCCAATTGGAAACCCCTTTTTTAATCAAGTTTTTTTACCTCAGGAATGCCTGTCAAGCCAGTCCAAAAATGGTTATCAAATTGGGAAAAACCCCGTGACTCCTGAAGCCAAACCTGTCAGAACCAATGGCCAGCCAAGCCAAGATAGGCCACCCAAAAGCCAAACAACTGTTCCTGAAAGCCCCAAAAACAACCATGAAGCATCCAACCAAACAGCAGAACCTGAGATTCCAAGCCTTGCCACACAGATAGCCCCAGAAGAATGCCCAGAGGCACTTGCATGTGAGTAAGTATATAAATCAGAAGCACCTGAAAAAGTTCTATATTGTCATCCTTACCAAATAAAGTTGGTATGAACCTTTGGTTCATTAATCTGTTTCCATACTTATTTTTGATAATCTTTCATCTGAAAACACCAAAGAATCAGTATCCCTCCACTGGGATAGATAGCCAGTGTGAAGAATTGTTGACCAGGGATTGTGGAAAGCTTAATTCATTAGGCGGCTATTGGCAATTAACCAGGGCCAATCAATTACCCTTTTGGAAATTAGTGTCAACCTACCATATAATTAAATACATGACTAGTGGACCATGACGTTGTTGCCAAGGATTATTGCGCCACGCCACCTTAAATAATAAGTGCCACAGTGCTGGGATTAATTATTCTTGGCGCCAGAGCACTGCTCTAGTTTACATCAAGCACCAGGACGCCAGTACAATTATTTGCAAGTGCCAGGACACCAACACAATTAATTGCAAGCGCCAGAGCGCCGCAAAAATAAACATTGAGCGCCAAGGCGCCAGCTTTGAGAGGAAATAACACTGAGGCGCCAGGTCTGAACATAGAAGTTTCTGTATACCAAATATGAGTGATATCTGGTGCGCTAGAAGGAGGCACCCTTGTGGTAGGTGTCACAGCATTGCGGGATTGTGCCCTAAGATGAGAAGTTGTCCCTTTCTTTACCAGCACAACCAAGGCTCTACAGTGTGCTGGAATGTCCTAGAAGGCATTGTCAGTGACTGGTGATTAGTAATATGAGAATACCCCTATATAAGGCATTGGCAGTAAACGCCAAGGGGAAGAATTTTTACCTACTTATATAGGACCCAATAAAATTAATCATTACAATTCAAGTTGGTCAGTGTCTTTGGAATTTTCAAATTCAAAGGCATATGGTGAGAGTGTGCCCCTGCCTCTTAATTCTTCTGTTGAATCTGCCAGTGTACACCAATTTTCAACAGCCAGATTCCAGTTGACAAAACCAAAGCCTTTGACTACTACTGTCCACCCAACGCTCCATTTGGCCCTGTGAATTTCACTGAGTATCCCCCAAACCCTGATCACAAACCCTGGACCTTGGAAGAATTGCAATGGTACACCTGCCCAAACGCCCCCAAGTAACCCTACCAGATTGTCTGTGACGGCAAAGCAATCACTATTTACCCTTTGATATTCAACAGGAAATACAACAATCCTGCTGCCTACCTGGTCCCCATGAAACCACCCCCAACACCCAAACTGACCATCTCAACCCCATTCACTTCTGATGCCACTGGCCAGAGTAGTCAATTCCTGGGAGTGCTTTACCTGGCGCTCACAGGATTGATTGATTCTGCCTTGCCAGCAGCTGGGCCCTGGGCTATGGCTGAGAAGCCTCTTTTCTATCTGGTAAAGTTAGGTCCCATCATCTGGTGGGCCATGCCAGTACCTGCTTTGACTCCTCCCTCACCTACTGGAGCTACACAGTACTCCTGGTATCCTGACACTTCCCCCCTGCCTATCAACTAAGCATGAAACCCCTCTCACCCCAAAACCTATGCCTGTGTCTGCTGCCAATTGTCCCATGGCAACACCAACAAGCTATTTGGAATAGTTTATATTATCCTTTGGGGGGGGGGGTAATAGACACTATAGTTCCTGCTGCTGGCCCTAAGTTTGAAAGATTGATGTTGTACCTCTTCAAGTTAGCACCAATCCTATGCTGGGCTCTGCCCGCTCAGCCTGCAGCCTATCCTACCTTTGATTCTGACAGGCCGGCTGCCCAGGGTTGGTCCCCTAACAATCTGGATAACATATGTAAAAAATTATAGTTTAATTGATTTTGACTGATTGCATCATATATTATTATTTTTGCTTAATTTATTAACTACTTTAAGTATGATATAATGTCCTGAATAAACTTCTGGAAAGTATACAGTACAAGAAAACACAGTTGGTTTCCTTATTGAAATAAAAAGAGAGCTGTGAAAGCTCAAAACAGGCTAAATAGTGTCTATGTAGATCATGAATGTCCTGTATTTTGGGAGATTTGGATTCTTTTGGAATATCAAAGGGTTGATCCTAGTGTAATATCTGGGTTAAGTCTTAGGGCAACCTTCTTCTCAATAGTCAAGTCATTTCTTGTGAAAATAATTTTCCAATAGGGAGCAATAAAAGATGCTACAAAAATAATATCCTTAATAATTTATATTATTTGTTATTTTTTATATAACTATAGTTACAATGTGGCATTTAGACTTAGTTTTATTTTTTAAATTATTTTCTGTGCATTAAATTTTTTAAACATTTTATAATATAACCATTTACCAGTACATATATGTTAGAATCAATTTCTCTATTTGATTTTGGGTTGAAAATATTTTTACTTTTGTTTTGCTTATATAAAAAGTTGCTTTAATATTATAAGCTTTTGCATTTTGATTTTAATCATTTAACTTGACCATTTTTAATTTTGATATATTTATTAATAACTTACTTTGGCCATCAATTTGACTTAATATTGTTTAATTTGACTGTTTTTGATTTGTAAAAGTTTGAATTTCACTTGTATACCAATTAAAGATTCTTCTTTCTCTTCCTCTGGACTTAAATCAAATATATTGGATTTTTCACTTCTAAAAGATATATCAAGGAACTTATCTCCACTAAATCAAAAGAAAATTGCTGAAATAGACTAACCAAATAAACAGGTTGTGACACTTTAACATTTAATTTTCCTAGTAATTGAATTTGCAAATAAATTGCACAACTTTTATCATTAAACCAGTATTCCATTAGGGAGTATTGAGCAATCAAGGGAGCTTTTTTTATAGATGAAAAATTATTATAGCAGCTATGCCTAGATAGTATTGAAAAGTTGATAATTATCTGGCAATGAAATCTCAAACACTAGTTGTGAAATATAATGCATCAATAAAAGTAAATTATTATCTCTGACATGTTTAAAAATAGCCACATGAGAATAGCTAATTATCTGCTTTGAAAAGCAAAATAAAAGTCATGCATGCTTACTAGTTATTGAGAAAACAAAAGCTTCTTCAGCCCTGGGGATGCAAGTTCTGCAGGGGTTTGCCCATCCTTGTTCAGTTTGTCAGGATCTGCACCCTTTGCAAGAAGAATTCTGATTTCCTCCTCTCTTCCTTCTTCACAAGCTAAATGCAGTGGTGTGTTTCCAAGATTATCAACTATGTTGATCGGGGCTTTGTTATCAAGGAACAGATTGAGCAATTTTGTACGCCCCATAGAGGCTGCACGATGCCTATAAAGGTTAATGGATCAAAAGAAAGTTTAGTTGAAGGAATAATGTAGTTATCAAGTTTAAAAATGTTATTCGATGATAGTGTAGGTTCAGAATGGTTGATTTAAAATTCTTAAAAACTTACAAGACAGTTTGTCCTAAAGAGTCCTGATGTCTTAAATTTGACTTTGCGTTTAAAAGCTTTTGTGCAATATCTTGGTAGTCTTTGGAAGTAGCATAAAATCTGAAAAGTATTCAGCGCCTTGATAAAAAGTATGTTACAATGGAGTGAGTCCTTTTTCGTTTGAGGAAAGTACAAGTTTCTCATCTTTCTCAAGAAGGAGACCAACTAGTTCAGTTCTTCCAGCTGATACTTTAGACGATTAATATAACGGCATTGAGTGGCTTGTTACCAGCTATATGCAGGCAAGTCCAACCAGCCTGGAAGAAGAAGCTTTAATACTTTGAATCGTGGATAGGATTGTATTATGAAAAATATATACCTCATCCGCCACAGAAATATCGGAACCCAAAGAAATCAGATACTTGGTTAGTTCCAGACGCCCTCCCGATACTATTGAATTTGAGTGATATGTTTAAGAAGACCAAAACAAAAATACAAGGTTATTGAAAATCACGATGTATCAGTGAAAATAAAGGCATGAATGAGACTAAAAGATCGAAAATAGATGCATTACCTGCCCAGTGAAGTAAAGTTCGGCCATCTTCATCCTTTTTATTGATCAAAAGGTTGTTCTTTTCGATCTCAACCTTCAATTCTTCGATGTTTCCCTCGAGGGCAAGATTTGATAATGTATTCAAGCTAGACATGGCCGTAATCACTCTTGGTTGATTTTCGAAAAGCCTGGTGCTTATGTGGGATCTTTGAAGCGAAGTTTAAAAAGTCTGACATCCATTCTTATCGTTTGCTTCGTCAGCTGGCCAAAGTTAAATTTCGTGCTTGAGGCTTGACACGTCATCCAATTCTTATTACATCCACTTCGAATTAATTTAAGGATGTCTAAAATAGAAGTGCTCCTGCAATTCAGCCAGTACAAAACCAAGTGCAATCATATCAAAAGCGAAAATTCTTGGAGATGGAATAGTTTTTAAGCCTTTTGACCAAAAAGCCAATAATATATTATATTCTATATCAATACATCAATATATTTGCTATGATCATGGGAGTAAAAGCTGTAAAATGTACCAAGCATGAGGTATTTTTATTCAACCCCTCATCTAAACTGACTATTGTATTATTAATTGCTTATACAGTTTATAATTTAAACTATTCAATAATCACTTTACTAAAAGCATAATCATACATTAGAAATCCTCATATCCTTTAAATATGATAAAATTATCAATTAAGAATGCTATGAATGGGTGGAGGCTGTTATAAACTGTCACTTTCTCAGAGCCCTCTACTGTGAACAGTTGGCCTATACCTTACTAGTACAAAGAAAAAATGAAAATATGGTGTGTACAATAAGACTTCCTATGAATATGATGTATGAATTGACTGTCAGGTGTCACTGAAAACAGGAATTAACTTTTCTTGGGGGTTGGTTTCATCAAGCCTTCCTTTTGCCTTTGAGCTAGATATGTGTATCTATTATCTTACTACTGTTGCAACTAGGGTCAACACCTTGCCTGCTAATTTATCTCACAACACACAGGGAGCGCTTGTAGAGTTGCTCTATGACATATATAACAACATAGACCCTTCTGCTTCAAATACAAGATACAGGCAATTTTTCAAATTAGAAGAAAAGTCAATTATAGACTACAATTCTTTGATAGGTTATTTGAAACACAAACCATACTTGGATCATGCTATAATGTCACCCCCCCTGTGGACTGGTGACTACTTTTTATAGTATAATAGCCTTAAATTCTAAATAAAGCAAGCATATTATCAAGGATCTGGATGTATAAGTGTTCTGATAACTGCCAACACAATTAATATCCAGTCATTTCCTGGTTTGGTGCCAATCCAATTTATGGTTCAATATTCCCAAAATGGTAACAAACTGATTTCCTGTGACTTGTCCAAATATCCAGCTGTTCTGATCTGAGTCACACCCCTATCTCCAACCACTTGATCTGGATTAACTTTTTGCCACACAAAATATAATATATAAACCTAAAATATTATCCAATAAAATCATTCTTCTTCTCCACCCTATCTTCTAAGCTTTACCAGAAGTTGTTCCTCATCACTGGTAGCAGCTACAGGTTCTTTTGACCACATCTATGAGAAAAAAAGATGACTGAACAAAACTCACCTACCTTTGCCCAAGTCTTGAACCAGGCCTCATCCTAAGACACTTGGAAAATGTACTTATACACCCATAATATTGAGAAAGATATCCCAAATGTATGATCTTTATTCAAAGAACTGGTCATTTCCAAGGCATGTACAAAAATAATTCAATACAGTTGCTCACTACAACCATAAACAAGTACACAATCACCTACTACAGGCAAAACTCCCAACACCAAATACATTGGTATTGACAATTTATTTTGGTAAAAACAAGGAAAATGTCATCAACTGTATTGATCACTTGTTAGCCAAACTTTGCACCAGCTGTATTTCCCATGAGAAATGGGTCCAGAAAGCCAGCAAAGGTCTCTGTAAAGTTACGCCTCCCCATTAGGCCTCCACTTCAATTCCTGACAAATGCTTGGAAATTTCTACCAAATTATGTTTGAATATTTATCTAAAAGATTACTGAAAAAGCCCAAGAAAGGCCATCAATTTAATATTTTGGAAGTATTCAGAAAATGCCCCCACCTAATCCACCCAAGAGACACCTCTGGTTAAATATCATGTGCAAGAGCGGCCAGGAGCAGTGGTAATTGCATCCAAAGCATATTCCTGATGTTAGTTGGTTCAGTTTTTCTTTTGACTATGTCCATTCAAAATTTGTCAAGATCTTCCTGCCCCAAGAAATGCATTTGTATCTGCTCATACCATTGGTCAATTAATTTGTGACATTCAATCTACCACCCCAATCCTATCCCATCCCTTAAATGAATGCAAGAGGTGTAAAAGACCTTGTTTCATCATTATCTACTCTAATAAAGTTCAAAATTTGTTAGTGAAATCCAGCCATTTTGTTTTTCTGTTGCTGTCAGTGTTCAGTTGATTCTTTCCCCCTTTGAACTCTCAGAAATTGTTGGCAACAACCTTTTGGTTGCTGCTGAAACTGCAATTTTATTATAGTTGAGAGCTTGGTTCTTTTTCTTTCTACCCTGCTCCCCAATTCTCACAGTCTCTACAAGGCTACAGCTAACTGGTTTGCCACTTGGGTTGACTCAAGAACTGACAACCAGTTTGAAAACTGAGAAGAGTTCAAAGCTGATATCACTCACAACTTCTGCATCACTGAATTCATCCAAGACATTGCTATACTGCTCAGTGAGCTTCCTTAGAAGATCATCATCTTAGCTTACACTAATGAATTTGAGGAAATATGTCACAAAATCCAAAAACCCACACAAGACAACAACATACACACAGGCCTCCTTCATCAACATAATGAAGCCCTCTGTTGCTGCCCTCATCTACCCTAAAGCCAACACCTCTATGCCCAAGCTAACAGCTGAAGCCAAACATGCAATATGCAACAGCAATTGCTTCTCCAACAGCAATGGGAGAGACAACTTCAATGGCAAAAAACGCCAGAACACCAAACATACCAATAATAATGGCAACTCCAATTGAAAACAATGGCAATTGCAGCCAGAGCGCAAACTGCTCCTGTCCCAAGAAAGAAGACACTGCCAAAGTAAACAATGCTGAAAAATAAACCTGCTATGAATCTGACCCCGCATTCTCTGACATCAAAGGTCTCAAAACAGAAGAACAGGGAAAAGAGAAAGGGGAACAGGCTTAAGTGCCCCTGTCTCCCCTCCAAACCAACAAGAAATTGTACCAAGACACAAAATTTGCTATGCACATTCCACATGTCCCACAATCTTCTATCTTTATTAATGTTAAAATTAAAGATTGCTCACAACTTCTTGTCTACCCATGTACTTAAAAATCACATACACACAAAATTTTATTTGACTCTGGTGTGCAACACACCATGGTTAGCAAACCATTTGTAACCAAGTACAAAATACCAGTTGTCAAATACAACTTCAAGTATGGCAGAATGGCATAAAAACCAAAGATCTACTTGAAGCCAAAACAACTCCCTTCAGAATTGACCTCCAATACATTCAAACGTTCATCAAAGGACTCATCATGTCAACATAAACTACAACATTGTAGCAGGCATGGACTGGTTCACCTGAGTGAACCCCAGCATATGTTGGAAAACAAAGACCATGACCATCAAACACAGTGGAGTCAATTTTAACATCCTCAAACAACCTAACAATCTCATCCTGAGAGACACAGTATTTGTCCAAATCATAAATCAGGACGGCTCAGAACGTCTAACCAAAGACAGTACACTCTATATAATGAGGTAGATTAAATTCAATAATATGCAAAAAACCAAATTTTAATCCCCAGAGCTTGCAGAACTCCTAAATGAATATGCTCATGTATTTAAGGAAGAGCCCACAGAGCTACCCCCCCCAACGGGAAGTCAAACACAGCATTGACCTATGAAAGGCCATGCCCAAACCTGCACCCCTCTACAGACTCTCCTCCATGGCAACACAAACCCTCAAAGCTTATATTGAGGAGAACCTTGTCAAGGGTTTCATACACCTATCTTAATCCCCATGAGGGCAGAGGTTTTCTTTTTAAATAAAAAGGAAGGCTCACTCTGTCTGGTAACAGACTACAGAGCTCTCAACGCAAGTATGGTGAAAAATGAATATCCCCTTCCACTCATAGAAGACCTATTTTCAAGGCTTTCAGAAGCCAAATTTTTCTCTAAAATTGACCTCACTTCAGGTTACAGCAAAAGTAGAAGTAAAAGAAAAGGACATGCCAAAAACTGCCTTTCAAACACAGTTTGGATCATTTAAGTGTATAGTAAGGAGCTTTGGGATGACCAACGCTCCTGCAACATTTGTCACTATGATGAAACAAGCACTGAATGGTCTTTCAAATAGGCAAAAGCGCCCATGTTGACACTAATAATGTCAACAGTAAAAATGTTGACACTATAGTAAAGTGACAACCCAGTTTTACATAATGTTGTCTCCTGGATGTTAACACTTTTTTAATTAACAAAACACTTTACCCTGAACATTTTTAATAAAAAATATACTTTAAAATAAATTTTTATACTAAAATGACTCCAGAAAGTCCAAAAATGCAATAAATAAATACCATAAGTAATAAGAATAAGGAGATATAAGCAAGTATTTTTCAATTTACTATGTAAATTACACTCTTTATTATAAAATTATTTTTTATTCCCATAAAAAATAAAATTCCAACAAACCAAAAATAAAGATATTTTTATGTTCATAATAAATAAAAAATATAAGAAACTTTAAATATTTAATTTATTATACTTTATATAAGCATAACTGAAAAAATCTCATACCTTAAAGATAAATTAGCAAAATATAAGATATTTCTTCCTAAACCGCATTAAAACTGTATCTGAAAATTACCATTTATACCTAAAAAGAGCAGTACTATCCAAAAAAAAAATATAAAAATCAAAAGTAAAAAGAATCCAGGCAAAGCAAAGTTTACTGGGATAATTGAAGTCACCAGCAAGAGCAGTTGCTACATCTTCAAGGTATTTTTTGATTTCTGCCACCTTATACTTCTTCTCACTACCTTTTAGATGTCCTTCTGATAGTCCTGCCCCTTAATCTTTCTCTTCTTGGGGGCCACCTAGTTGGCCAAGTCACAAAACTTAGAGAATCCTGGGCCTGCTCCTCTTG
Organism: Entomophthora muscae; assembly: GCA_014839935.2. NCBI lineage: Eukaryota > Fungi > Entomophthoromycota > Entomophthoromycetes > Entomophthorales > Entomophthoraceae > Entomophthora > Entomophthora muscae. Next base: position 6,711 of record QTSX02004013.1, on the reverse strand, counting down.
CAGCTTGAGAAAGAACTTGTTGTACTTGGGGTTAGACCCAAAGTTCACCTTCAGGTGTTTATGTCACACCTCCAGGATGAATGTGGTCTTCATCTCCTCCTTGAGACAGGCGCTCTGACAGTTTCATGGCGCTGTGACCCTGCTCTTTCCTCTCCAGGCAGTCATCTTTTTTCCTACCCACTGGTGCTTGAAGTAATCAAGGAAGCATTTGAAAATGGTGGAGTGCTTCTTCACATAAGCATCCTCCAGGAGGGCCTCAAAGCCAATCCCAGTATGATCTGTCTGCACAAAAGCCAAGTCAGCAAACTGAGTTAAGGCAAAGCGGCACTTCACTTTAACATTGTTTAAATACTTCTTGAATAGCTCCTTATTGCTCTTAATATGCTTGATGAGGGATTGCCTAAAATGGAAGAAGCAGCCCAAACTTCCCCGTTAAAAGTGGCCTTGAAGGCTTGGAACTGAGCAAGCTCAAAGCCCATGATGATAACCTTCAGCCCAAGTGAGCACACATAAGCTAGCTGCTCAGCAGCTACAGCAGACTCATCCTTCTCAGAAGAGGAGGGATTGGCTCTTGTGGCGTGGGTGGGAGGGGGAGCTTGTTGGCAGGAAGGGAGCTCAAAGCATCCCAGACAATTTTGAAGGCTCTGGCGTAGACTTCAGTCTTAGCACCAGGCAGGAGGAAGAACATAAGAGGGATGAGCTGGGTGTCAAATTAGCCATGTAATACCCAAAGCTGCTTGAATAGGGAGAGATAGGTTACAAAAGTGCTGTTGCACAGCCAGGTGGTAGCAGTGTTGAGCTGCTCCAGGTTTTGTGTTGTGGCATAGGCTATAATCCTATCCACCACTTCCTGCCCATTGTCATGAAGCAGGAACATCTCACCATCCTCAGTTTTTTTGAGGGCATCTGTGAGGGCCAGATCTTTGATTGTAGTGGCGCTCTTGGCCAGGGGATTGGAGACTTGACGCCTATCACTAACAAGCTTCACCAGCTGACTATGGGTTAGAACCCTCTTCAAATTGGTTGGGGAGAGGTACTTGCAAGCAAGCACAGCCAGCTGGGTGGGGGAAAGGTATTTTGAAGTGATCATGACCTGGACAAGATACCACTTGAGGAGGAGGACTATGGTGGTGTTGGGCATTATGCAAGTGTACTCACCCTTAATAGTTTGGACCAAGTCCCAGCGCTTAGTGTTGAGCTGCACTGGGAAGGAGCAGTCCTTGCAGGTGTAATGCTGGCTCTTGAAGCCCCATTTGGCATTATTACAGGAAAAGATGTACCCATTGGCTACCATGGCTGGCCCACCCTTCACACTCATGATAAAGAAGTATTTGGGCAAGAAGGAAGGAACCTTGAATTTTCCATCAATATTGCTGATATTATGGGCCAACAGAGGGCCCAGGGGCCAGCAGGAGCATGGCAAAAGCCAGGAAAGTAGTCAGGCCAGGGCTTTGAGTCATTCCCTGATGAACTTAAAGGAGGGGAGTTTGGTGGGGGGAATCAGAAGGGGGCTTGTCTTGATGCTCCTCATGTGTGGGAGACTTATCCTTGGGAGGGGATTTCTTGGCTTGGCAGTTTGACGGAAATCACTGGATAATATGAAGCCGTTTCTAAGTGATGGGGAATTACCACCCAAATCCACATAGAATTGATGATTAACCACCAACGCGGCTTCAGATATTTTTTTGTGAAATTTCCAATTGTAACTCCAGGATTAAGTAGAAAAATTAGTCCTAACCAAAGTAGTCCAAGATAAATGACCTGGGAAAGCATCAATGCATCTTCAGCATAAAATTCTGGGCATTGAGAATTGACACAGTTTTCATTTTCAAGAATGGGGGGAGGAGCTGCAAAATTGACTGGCATGAAATTAACATTGGGAGGCACAAACAACAAAGTTCCAGTTGCAGGGCCCCATCTTCCAGAAATGATTTGGTTCAGAATAAGATTGTACAGGATATACCGCAACAACCCAATCACAGGATGCATTTTTAAAAATGAAAATTAGAAATTGCTATAAATGATTTTTATTGAGTAAATTTAGGAGGACTCAACTCTTAGAGTTGAAACAGGGAAAACTATTCAATATATATCAGAAAAATTGACTAAGCAATACCACCTGAGTCTTGACATCCTATTCCTTCCACATTGTCAAGTAAGTATCTGGTCCAGGTTGTAAAGAACCCTTGCATGACTAGTTTCTGACAACCACACTGATTAACAAGCTCATATTGGGTGACCCTCATATTACGTCAATTTATCAACGTCAGTTTGAAAGGGGGAGCTGGTTTCAGCTGACAGACTGGAGCAGCCATGACCCATTTTTGATCAACTGTTTGGTTTAAATCTGTTAACTTGGTCAATTTTGATACAGGTTTTCTGGCCTTCTGAGCCTTCTTACTTGGGCGGACAATACCCAGCATTATGGAATCTACTGTGACAGGCGGCGCTTCTTATTAGGCTCCTCATTTGAAGATGAGTTATAGAAACTGTTGTCAGTAAGTAAACCATCAGTTTACTCTTCCCCAGTGGATTGAGCAAGGCTCTTCTTGGAAGAGGGCTCAGGGGAGGGCTTAGGGGTAGCCTTTTTGGATGAGAAAGGCTTTTTCTTTGGGGTCTTGGGGGCCTTTGTGGGATGCTTGGTTCCTTTGGGCTGCTTTGAGGTGTTCTTGTCCTATAATAAGAAGCTTCAAGTTATAAGGTAAAGCTTTGTATTTTAAAAAAACAAAATAACTTAAAAATCACAATATATTAATAGTAAACTTTATATGGCTTTTATTGACATTTAAAATTTAAAAAATATTGTGTATGTTTTTATTTTATTATAGTTTTAAATAACAAGTTAAAAGTTAAGATATTTATGTAAAAGTGTTATATTTAGATATAAATTTTATTTAAAAAAGTAAAAAATATGAAAGAGAAAAGTTAAAAAACAACATATCAAAAAATAAGATATTTTTATTATAAAAACATAAAGTTTCATATGTGAGAAAGTAAGTGTTGACATTATGAGTGATAATTAATAAAAAAGCTGAATTATCACTGAAAATTAGAAAAATTGTAGACATTATTATTGAGGACATTAACACTGTCAATATTTTGCTGAAAATTTACTATGAAAAAACATGGTACGCTTAACTAAATTTAAGTGGACTAGCAAATGTTAACCCTTTTCTGTGCTTTTTTGTTCATATAATAAAATATAAAAAACATATTAAAATAAGTTAAAAAATTATCAAAGCTCTTTATTTCTTTATTAAAAATAATATTTTGGGGGTGGGAAATAAGATATTTTATCATTGCACTTATATGAAGTTGTTAAGAAGTTGTATTCAGATATGAAAAAGGTAAAGTGTCAACAACATCACTTATGACATTCTTAATAGGATATGGCATATTAATTTAAGCTTAATTGTGCCACTCTAATTTGCTTAACTCCACCCCAGCAGATGATCACAAGCAAATAAATAACATTTCCCAGTGTCAACATTATTATAAATAAATTCTATAGTAGCTTACATAGTAACCTACATAGTAACTCACACTTAAATTATTGAATTGCCATTAGCCACAAATCCATTTAGTATATTAAAGCCGGAATAAGTGCCACATATATATTTGTAAGTGTTACAAAAGTAATAGCTTTGAAGCCCCAGGCAAGAATCAAACCCGCTCCTAGCCACCAGGCGGGGCTAGCGGGTGGGGCAGAGTTGCCTGCTCCTGGATTTTTGCTTTTCAAAGCAAATCCAGGTGCGGGAACCATTCCTGCCCTGGTGGCAGCTGAGGGGCCCGCTTTGGGACCCAAAAGCTATGCCCAAGCCTTGGTGGGTTTGGCTGGGCCTGAGCAGTCTATTTTTAGCTGCCCAGTAAACCCATACCAAGCCCACCCCCCATTAAGTAATTTGGGGTCCCCAATTGGGGACCCCTTTTTTAATCAAGTTCTTTGGGCTCAAGAGAGCCTGTCAAACCAGTCCAAAAATGGTGATCTAATTGGGAAACTCCCAAAACCCCATAAGCCAAACCTGCCAAAATCAATGACCAGCCAAGCCAAGATGGATCATCAAAAAGCCAAACAACTGTTCATGAAAACCCCAAAAATAGCCATGAAGCAGCCAATCAAACAGCAGAACCTGAAATGCCAAGCCTTGCCACACAGATAGCATCAGAAGAATACCCAGAGGCACCTGCATGTGAGTAAGTATATAAATCAGAAGCACTTGAAAAAGTTCTATATTGTCATCCTTACCAAATAAAGTTGTCATGAACCTTTGGTTCACCAATTTGTTTCCATACCTATTTTTGATACTATTCCATCTGCATACACCCAAGCGTCAGCACCCCTCTACTGGGATAGATAGTCAGACTCCAGTTGATAAACCCAAAGCCTTTGACTACTACCACCCACCCAACGCTTTGTTTGGCCCTGTGAATTTCAATGAGTATCCTGCCAATCCTGACCACAAACCCTGGACCTTGGAAGAATTGCAGTGGTACACCCACCCAAACGCTCCCAAGGAACCCTATCAAATTGTCCAAGACGCCAAAGCAATCACCATCTACCCTTTGATCTTCAACAGGAAGTAGAACAATCCTGCCGCCTACTTGGTCCCCATGGAACCACCCCCAACACCCAAACCAACCATCTCAACCCCCCTCACTTCTGATGCCTCTGGCCAGAGTAGTCAATTCCTGGGTGTTTTTTTTTCTTGCACTCATAAGATTGATTGACTCTGCCTTTCCAGCAGCTGGACCTTGGGCTGTGGCTGGGAAGGCTCTTTCCTACCTGGTAAAGTTAGGTCCCATCATCTGGTGGGCCATGCCAGTACCCGCTTTGACTCCTCCCTCACCTTCTGGAGCCTCACGGTACTCCTGGTATCCTGACAGTAAGATAAACATTTCAACAATTAGCCATATGTACAATGCTTTTTTCTATATATTAATGTAATAAAAATATTTTTAAATTTGCACTTAATTTTTTATTGTAGATGTTTTAGTTTTAGTATTAAAAATAAGTTTGGCTTAAAAAGTGTCAACATTGACACTTTTATGTTGTGAAAACAAATAAAAAATAAACTAATTTTTATTAGTAAATGTAAAGGAAAAATCTGGTCAAATTGAGTTTTTATTAAGGTTAATATTAAATTATGTCAAAATGGGCACAATTTTGTCATGTTTTCTGGGTTTGCACCCCTAAACGCTTTAAAAAAATGGGAACTAAGCTAGCGCAACTAGCAAAAAACATAGGAGATTTTTAGTTTTGAGTCAACAGTGTCCATGTCAACAAAGTGTTCACATGGTCACTGTCAACATTATTAGTGTCAACATGGGCGCTATTGCCTTCAAATACAGTATGTTACCTTGACAACCTTACCATATTTTCAAAAACCAAAGAGAAACACCTAATGCATGTCCATGAGAAACTAAATCAACTTGCAAAGCACAAGCTCTATGCAAAGCCTAGCAAGTGCCAATTTGCTGAAAATAACATCCTGTTCTTGGGCCAAATTGTCTCTGATGGTGGCATTAAATAATATGCAGATAAAATTAAAGCTATAAAAAACATGCAACACCCCACCTCCATTAAGCAAGTAAGATGCTTTCTTGGAATGATATCTTACCTAAGTAAATACATCAAAGACTGCAGAAAAATATCTACACCAATCAATGGCTTAACCAAGGGTAATGCTGAAAAGAAAATCATCTGGACACCTGAATGTGAAAAGAATTTCCAGCTAGTAAAGCAAGCACTTATTAAAGCTTCAATATTACAATATCCAAATAATAACAGGTTCTACAAGCTTGGGTTGGATGCCAGTGACACACTATTAGCACAGTGCTACACAGTCAACAGCCAGGTCACCAGGACTTCTGATAGTATGTTTTTAGAGTATAAAACTAACTAACACTGAGCAGAGATACCCTATACATGACAAGAAATTGCTAAAAAATACCACACATGCAAGAAATGGAGATGTTACTTAGAAGAACATTTAAATGTCTGAGTACTAACTGACCATAAATCCTTAATATATTTCAAAACTCAGAACGCACTCACACGGCAACAAGCCAAATGGATGTCCCTGCTGGAGCAGCTCAATTTGGACATTCAATACAAAAATGGGGGCAGAGCTGGTCACAGCTGATTCTCCTTCTAGGCTGTGCTAACCTAGAGAAGATCACTCTGACTATATGGATCCAGATTGGCCTAACCTATAAAACACTTAGTATAAGACTAAAGGCAATGATCCCTCAACTCATCAATTAACTCATGACAAATTAGTAAAAAATGAGAAACACTTTCATGAGTCAAATGTTACAGTGTATCATATCATCAAAGACAAACACATCCCCAATATTCCTCTTGCACAAAGGGTTAATACCATCCTCAGACATCACAACTTATTGGGACACACTAAAGCTAATAACTTATATCTCGCACTAAAGGAAATAGTATGGTGGCCCAACCTAAAACAAGACAGCATTAATTTACTAAAGAATTATACTGTATGTGAGAAATACACAATCACCAAAACACCACAACCTACAGTTAATTCAGTACTGTAAATTCAGAACCTGAACGTAAAAATGCGGGATTGTCAAATCCTTGGTCCAAATTTCAAATCACTTTTGTGGGCAACTCAGCTGAGTGAGAATTAAAATATTTAATAAAATCAAACATTTAATTTGACTTTTTTGATTTATTTAAATTGG
>QTSX02004012.1:0-18269 GCA_014839935.2 Entomophthora muscae | reverse complement strand
TCACAAACTTGCTTGGTTGGAACCTTGCTGGCAGGTTGAGCCTGCGGTTTTGACAGTAGGTTGATTTGTGCTTCAGCAAAACTTTCCCACTAGCTTTAGGACCAGCTTCTAGCGGATCATCAGGCTTGAAAATAGGAATTTATGCGCTTATACTGATCAGGAAGTATTGGCTGGGTATAAAGGTCTGTGCTGTTGGGGCGAGTATTCTCCTCCAGGATTAGGGGTTGGTATCTTTTTTTGTGGTGACCAGTTGCTGGTAACCCATGGCGGTTGCAGGCAAGAGGGGTGATAGTAGAAATCCTAGCTTTAGGCAGCTGGGCTGCAGGGGTAATTCTGGTAAGCAGGTATTGCCAGTTGCAGGGATGGCTTCAGGAAGTGATGGAAAAATGGAGATCCTTTGCTTGAAATTGGTCATCAGATGAAACCTTGCAGGCACTAGATATATTGTTGAACAGTTAGGATCCTCTAGGGGACTGTAATCTAAGGCAGTTGCAATTTTATCAAGGATTAGATTCAGTGGTTGTGAAACTGGTTTCAGATGTTTATATCCATTAAATACTTTGCCAACCAGGGTAGGTCCCATAGAAATGGTTAGAAAATTTCTGCTATTGAATAAGTGCAGTGATAGGGTTTTAGTTGGAAGGTATGTGTAGATATGTGAAACAATTTTTAGTAAATTATCAATAGCAATCATCCCAAGAGTAGCTGAGTAGATTTTAGATGTAGTGTATAATTTTATGATAGGGTGAGGTTTGATTTATAAAGCTTATACTAGATTTATTAATACTGCTGGGGGAGTGGATTTGAACCTTCCAACCTTTTCATTTTGATGATCCTAACCATCCCCTTTGCTGTGATGATAGTTCAGCCTGGTTAAGATCTGCCATGCATTTGTTCCCAGCTTTACTTGACCCTTGGCTGTAAGTAGGGTTGAGCCATGATATCTTTAGCTTAACGGCCAAACCTGGTATCTAATAAAAGTTTTTTCTCCTATTTGTTTCTTGCTTCCCCTCATTAGGCTGCTGGGCTGTCGGTGTAGTATATTGAGGGCAGTTGTTGGTGGCTGGTTATGGCTTGTTTAGGTTGATGGAGAAGATTAACGTTTGTAGGGGAACCTGATTAGATTTTGTAGAGGAGACTTTAAGTCAAGTTGAAAGGTTCATATAGGTTAGTAGGCCTAAACTTTGATGCCGTTAGGGGAGTATGAACGGGTCAAGGGAAGCTCGCTGAGCAGTGGGGGGGCTGAATCTGGTCAGATACCGGGATGTATTTTTATTTAGGTTGGCTCGGTTGCCGAGTTGGGGTTTTGACTATTGGGAACGGGTGGCTAAGAGTTGCACCGGCAAGCAAGGTTGACTGGGATTCGCTCGATGCGGTAGCTTCAGTTTCGGGAGACGGACTTGCCTAAAAAGCATTCCAGTCTATATTTTATCCTTGATCCGGACCGGTAAAGATCGGCGGAATAGGGAGCTGGGATGGTGGGTGCTCGTAGGTTATCCCGTCGTATCTGCGCAATGCTGGCTCATCTGGCGGTACAAGTTTTGATTGGTGGGATGCTTCCAGGGAATTTTCTTATCGCGTGGGGAGATGAGTTAGTTTAATTCACGGTGGGTGGAGAAGGGGTTGGTTGGATATATTTCTACGCCGAAGTTTTCTAGGAGCTCATGAAGGTTTTTTGTTGACTTTGATGCGGTAATACTGGCTTGGATTTAAGGATCTGGAGGGTGGCTGCTGATAGTTTTATAGGTTGGATTAAGGCTGGTGACTATGCACAAATAAAAAATCATGACAATAAATTCAAAAGATCAGTTTATTTAATTAATCAGCAATATTGCTCAGTAAAAGTCATGTTAGCTGAGGTGGGAAGAGGATCTATTTCGCTTGCTTCCTCGTCCATGTAAACATGTAAAGAAGCTTTATGGGAGGGGAGGTTATTGGATTCATGGTCGTGGGTAAACGAGTTCTTCTCTTTGTTCCGTTGAGTTCTGCGGCTAGAGGTGCGTCGCTGGCTCGGGCTCCGTCGCCGGGCCTGACGCTTCATACCGTGGCCTTTCCTACGCCGGCCTCGCCTTGCTAGCCGGCAGGGATGTTCTGGGCGGGCGGGGGAAGGGTCTTCAACCACCTTGCCCGCTGCCTTGGAGGAGGCATGGATGCCCTTGGTGACGGCAGGGAAAATACTCAAGCCACCCCCATTCGTGAAAAACACGGCGGCTTCCAGTGGCAGCAGAAGCCAGGTTATGATCAGTGCAGATCGCATGCAGATTGGATTAACTGGACTAATATTTGTATGTGTTTATTTGAAGAATATCTTGATCGGCTTAAGTAGTTTAAATGCCATGTCCAAACCTTATCCCTGCACATCTAAAATTAATCAATTGCGTCTGCATTATGACGTTTAATCTATTTTCACTTCAAGAATATCTCTCTACTTGACGTACCATTAAAAATCCCACCTAATTAGAAAATGTTTACACATCAAAGCTTACATAATATTTCTTTAGATTCTTGATTGTTTATTTCGATTTTCAATCTGATGAATTATTCATTAGAGCTTATGTAAGTTTGTCACTTTTGCATTAGTATCCAAGTTAGTAATAAGTTGCTTACAAAAAGAACTTTTCTATAATTTAAAGTTAAATTTAGCATTATATTTTCCATGATTAAATCCTTTAATTAAATATGTTGCCTGATTGGGCTGAACTTGGCGCATTTAAACCAACACCTCATGTCGAAATTACTCCAATTCCACTCAAAACCTCATAGCCACCAAGATAACTTGAAAAATCCAGCCCAAGCCAGAAGTGCCGTTCAATACAGCATAAGCCCACCGGAACAGAATTCCATGACTTAAAGCGCCACCGCTAGAGCCTTGGCGAACATCGTGGGATATTCCCAGACCATTCCAGTCACCAAGCCAAGCACGCCGATCGCCAGGGGAGTGATCGTCAGTTTGATACGCTCCCACCTCGCTATATTTTCAAGTACTGCCATGACCCACTTCCCATTCCAACCCCGGATAAAATCAACTCTCGTCAAAGAACCTTCCCGTTCCAGCTATACTGCAACCAAACCTTCCCCATTTAAACTGTAGAAACTTCGTTTATTCAACCACTTTAGAATAGAACCATGGGCCATATTTCCCTAAAAAATACCCACATCCTCCAAAAATTTTCCTCCTTTAATTAAGATGCACCGTCAACCGAACCAAGAACCCCCGTTCCGATAAACCAAACATGACCAAACTTTACCATTTCACTTATCCAACAACACTTCATAACCCAAATATTTCCCCAGATTTTTCAAGCTAAGCTGCTGCCCGAGCTCGAGCTCAGGGACACGTAATAAAGTTGAACCATGCCACGTACCCATTATAGACCAACCTACCTTCCCAGTTGTAGCCCGGACCAGATCCAGAGCAAGATCTCCAACCATACCAGATCAACCTATATCATCCTCACTTACCTCATTACCAATAGGTAAAATATCTGCCAACCCAAGTCCAAATCCAATGCTCAAGCACCGATAAGGATGTATGGAACGAACCATCCGAAATCCAGGGGTAGCCTGAACGAAGCCCAAGAAATCCAACCCCGCATAAGATTTCGGCCCCGTCAGTATAACTAGGATGCATAGAGCTTGGGAGGTAAGCTATCCAAAAGACTAATGTTTCGGCTATACTCGGTTTACAATATACCGCATCCTTTTATAAAAACATCTGGAACCAAAATAAACTATGAGAGAATATAAAAGATTTACCGTAAAGGGGATAAAAATCGGCAGAGAGATCAACAAAGACGGCATGGCGATGCTCAAGGTATCTAACCTTGGTATAGTTTTCCAGGGATACCTTGCCGATACCCCAATAATCAGCAATAGCCTTGGTTTATTTAGGGACATGAACCTTGTTCCTCATACCAGCCTTGTAGAGACCAACTGAGGTCAACTTCCAGATCTTGATATACACCAGGATCCTGTTGAGATTGAGGTTCAAACTCCTGATTCTAGCTTCAAATTCTGGCTTCACCCTTCAAGAGAATAGGTGATCTTAACCCAACTATCCTTGACCTTCTTGGAGATGCTCTAGCTGCCTGGTTCACCACCCTTTTTTACCTGCCTGGTGATTGAAATACCCAAACCTGTCAAGTCTCAAGCTACTCAATATAAGGAGCTAAGCCTTTCTGTAAACCAGGATATAGGGATGATACATAACCATGTCACAAAAGATATTGTGCCCCTCTCTTCTCACCCAAGCCAGGCCATCAAAGATTTTAGATGCTTAACTAACCTCGTCACTCTCCTTGGTATTGATGAGCTCATCCATATCTGAGCATGCTTGGGGGCAGTGGCAGAGTGCTCAGGGAAAAGTTGAAATAACCCCCAAGATGATCCCCATAAACCCTAAATATAAGTATCAGTCAGATCCTGCTCAGATTTGGCTGCTCAACAAGCTTGATGAAAACTTCTCCCATCTCACTACTCAGAGGTGTCCTCCTGAACTTCTGGGGAGAGAATAAGATGGTCTTTGGGGTCTGCTCTGGCCTTTTTAGGCTTGATAAAGCTGGTATTGACCTCTGTGGCATATAAAGCTTTGAAACAAGCTCTGGGATAGACTTGGGAGGGGATTGGGGATGAGGTAATAAAAAAGTATTGAGCCATGATCAATATCCAACCCCCGAAAGGAAAGTTGTTGATATGGAACAGTAGGCCTCTTGATCAGAATTGTAGAGTTTCGCTGAGATCAGATAATGTTGCAAAGGTAACTTCCTTTATTCAGTAAACTGGTCCCTTGGCATAGCCCAGGTTTGCCCCCCCTTAGTCCAGAGCTAGATTCAAGCAGCTGGGACGATGTCCTAATGATGCTGTAGCTGGCATGGGGCCGGGGGAAACCTTAACCGATTAAGATATTTCAGGTTGATTCTTTTATCCCAGCGCCCCATGTATCAATGTGCCAGTGAAACCCCTTCAGCATTGTAAGGGGTCTCTTTTATGGGGGGTTTGAAGAATCTCTGATGGGTTAGAGGGGATAGAAATTATGGACAGGTGATTTTCTGGAGGTTTCTTGCCGCTTTTGAATTGGGATAGCCTACCGGTACATGTATATTGAAAGTTTGGAACCAAGGGTATTGTTTCCTAGGGTGCCCTAGGTAACTTTGCCTGGTTTCTGCTTTGCCTTGCGGGTACCCAAGTGGTTGAGGGTATGGAACCTAGTGAAAAATGATCTGATGCGAACCGAGCTAGTGGGGTATTGGGTTTGTAGGTTCAACTTGAAATCCTCCCGGGCTGAAAAGTGGTTTAAACTCGGTTACTAACCTTGCATCCAGGCAGATCTGTAAGTCGGGGTCAAACTTTTGTGATCTGGTGAGGAGGGTACGGTGAAGTGATGCGTGATTCCTTTATCGCGCAATTGAACTGATCTAGAAATCCCCGTAAGAATTATTAAATGGTCCGACGGGGCCGCTGACGTCTGAGATTTTGACGATCATCATTGGTAAAGATAACCCGTTTAAAGTTTAAAAGGGGGCAGGAGACTCCCAAACATTTTATTTGATGTGTGGCTTGCTTTAAGATAAAAGGCTAACTGATTGGCCAGATGGTTTAAGATGGAATAAATATAGCCAACTTGCATTATTAATTAGACAGCGGCGCCCTTAATTTCATTGCATTCTCTACCGCTCTGTAGCCAATTAAATCCCTGCTCTGTACCAGCTCCAAACCGACTGAGCAAGGGGTTGGCCTGTTATAAAGCTATACACATCTCGAAGGATTACTTCTAAGATAAAAAACCTTACCGGCCTAAACCGTTGAATTTACCGCCCCTTTTAGTGATTTAATCTTATTTTCTGGTAGCTGGTCTAACCTACTAATTCTGGTGGCTGCTGGTCCATAGACGGTTGAGCGACCAGGAATAACGTATACCCTGGTAGATCAGGGGTGAAGAAATAACCGAACCTTCGCCAGCAAATGGATTTTAATCAGGCTCAGGGTAAGCATCTGGTCGCCTCTAACACGGGTTGTTTTTGTTGCGCCACTTTCTGTCTTTGGAGACTTTTTTATTTGGGAGCTACGAATGGGGTAACCTTTAGATATGTGGACTCCTGAGCATGCCCGCCGAATTTGCAATCGGAACTGGACAAGTGGTTCGTCTAGGCCCGTTTAGATCCACCGGGATATGGAATTGTAAATATGTGTAGTCTAACTCGATCCCTCCAAGAACTGAGTTGAGTGACTATTTACAGCCAAAGCATGGTATGGTATATAAATCTCAGAACACTTGTCACCAAACTCAGAGGATGTGAACCTTTAAACATGGTTTAATTAATGAAATCAAGGCCAAGCAATTTCAATTATAATTAACCAGAAATATCTCAGAGGGCACGGTGATAAGTAAAGTGAAGAAAGGATGGATTGAAGGTTCAAAAAAGAAAGGTGCGGTATAAGATAAGTGTTGGACCAGGTTCCTGGGTTGATCTACTGCAAAAATTAGTTGGATTATGAAACTTGTGGTGCAACAATCTATAACTTCCTAAATTCAATCAGCCAGAGAGCAGCATCCTCCATGTCAAGAATCGCCACAAGTACTTAGTCCGATCTTTTGAGAGTTTAAGCCTAAACACCTAGTCATAATCCAAAGTAAATCCTTTATTTCATACTTTCAAGTGAACCATCAAAAGAAAAGGCCAAAATAAAGCTTTTTTAAATGGTACTTTATGGCAGCTGCCTTTGATAGTAGATGGATGGTTCAAACCCTTGTGAAAAAGAAATTAAATTCTAGGATATGTTTTGTTATGAAACCCGAAATAATCTTCTTTTCAACCAGTTAGCCCTCGATTTAATACCATGGTTCTTAATACTAAGAGCGATAAGAAAAACTGGGGTCAGGATTGAAGCCAAAGAAGTCAACATAGTTTTGGTTGAAGTTAGTGGCGAATTCTTATAAGCAGCCAAGATACCGAAGATAAAAAAGCAATGATCTTTGAACAAACTTGGATTTGAATCCTCCGAATTCAGATTACCATAGTACGCTTCATGGAAACGAAAAAGGATTTTAACTAACCTCGGAAGCGCCGAATTCGGTAGGGCACTGGGATAATTTCACCAAAATTTAACTATCAAAATAGCGATATCGATCATTGATTTTCTTGGTGGGTTAAGTCCCAATTTCATCAGAACCAATGTCTTTAAATCTTGAAATTATTGCTGGGTAATAAGCCTAGTACATTCTCCTTTGATTACAGAGCATCAATTTTTACATAAAGGATAGTAGTGGGCTAGGGAAGCCTTTAATTAGTTTCACTTGAATCTCCTGCATTTCCATGGGGTGATTAATCAAGAAATATGCTGCCAGTGATACCAGTCCATAGATATTCCAGATCAGCAGTGAAGATGGAAGTCACGGTTTATGAACAGCTTAACTGGTTGAAGCCATTACTAGATCTTCTCGTATCGCTATGATTAATTCAAATGAGGTCATTTTATAAACTCTAGGGAATATCCAATATACACATATCCAGCATGGTTTTGCCATCAACCTCAAACTGTCAAGATACTTTACTCGGTGGATCACCAAGATATTCAGTATCAAATAGGGTGGCTTTAAGTTTTAGAAAGTGAACCATTTTTAAAAACCTGTGGCGCAGCTTCGTTCGAATACTAGCCTATGGAATCTCGCTGACCAACATATGCTAGCCGGTGCTGTTGAACGATCTCCCTGCCGATCTAGCTCGTGCCGTGAGCTGCATAGCGCATCTACTTGACAGGTTTAGTTTATTATTGACGTGTTTGAGGGTTATTTAAGCCTGTCCCAGGCGCGGAGAGATCTTCCTCCTATTCCCGTGGCCGGAAAGGATCTTTACCCGCCAGACGCGCCCATCCGGCAAGGGAGCAGTTTATGGATGAGATTAAAGTTAGCTTCGCAAAAAAATTAGTCTCGGGAAAACCCAGGTTCAAGCCCCACCGGGAAATTCCCAATCTAATCCGTGAAAAAGCTTCAAACCACTACTGCCCCCATTCGCCCGCCCGGGTGACGAGCGATTTTAAACCGACTCGAGAGAAATTCGTTGGAGATGCCCTTTGAAGAAACATCGGTTCACACTGGTTGAAGCTGGTAACAAAAATAAATAATAGTAAAAAGTTAAACCACGGGATTATACCCAGTGATCCCGAGATGGGTAATCCAGCGGTAGTGGTTAACTTCCGCCATCACCACAAAAACCCTGTTCACTCCCTAGCACCTCCCGCTACAGAATTCAGCCGAGCCCCAAACCTAGACCCCTCCAACAATAATAAATCTACTGATGCCGAGCCTACCAACTCCCGATCGTCAGTAACTAACCCTGGCTGTCGTAATTTCAGGCTTAAGCAAGGCCTATGAGACAGGAACCCCTGTAAGGGTAGAGCCTAACCCTGTTGTCCTAGGACTGGTTGACTATTAACTGAAGACTTATAATAGATATATGAATAAAGCTTATTTATTAAAAAAGGAATGAGGGGATTATATAGTCACTCATTCCATCTTCAGGATGAACAAAGGGCAACATGAACAGTCATGTGAACATTCAGGAAAGGTTATATTGATCCTAATATATCATGTGAGGGATCTACAGAGATCAGGTGATACTGGATAAGTCTCAGAATAAGGTTTGAGTCCCTAGTTTCAGAGATATGAGCTCAACAAGGCAGGCACTGGTTTGGAGCTTTATAAGAGGAACAATGTATTATTATCCAGTAATAGAATCACAAACACTGCTGTATCTCTGGAAGTACTGAAGATTAGATCAAAGTAGAATGAGTCTTTCTAGAGTAGTGTTGCATGAAGAGTGTGATGATGTAATAATATTGATAGGCTAAATATTGGCTAAGCCCAAATTGATAGCATCTATGATATTGCATATATGGATCAAATTAGTACTAAGCATATCATAGTGAGATATCTTACTACCAAAATTCACGACACTGGCCCAGAAAATATATTGCTAGGAAAGAAAATTCTTAAAAAGATAAAGGCTTTTAGGGGTAGAAAGCTTTCCAAAAAACCGCTCCTGGCATATATTTTCATATAACCTCATAATTTATTTATCTCCTCTACTAGCTTCCAAGTTCCAATACATATCAATTTAACCCCCACTTTAGAAAGCTATACAATAATATGTCCATTTCCACCTTGGCCCACACAATCAAAAACGGAATACCGTACAAGTACCCTGATAAGATAAAAAGATGCAAATTGAAATGATACTTAAACGCCCTGAAAGCTCAGAGAAAGAAGATCCCTTGACTACTGCTTGATGACCCTTATTGCTGTAGGCAGCATCATGCAGCCACTCCCTGGAAAATAACCCTCACAGAATAATAATCCAAATACACTGCTAGTTCTGCCCTCAAGCAAACACTACGGGCCATGGGCCAATAACTTACCCCAGATCCCTTGGTATGTTATCACCTTAAAGTCCATGAAAACTACCAGGGAGGGTCAAGTTATTTAATGGAACGTAAATAAGGCAGGATACGTGAAGAGAAACCCAAACCAAACCTCACCTCACCCAACCATATCAACGCCAATTTGAGCCAATAGACCTGGGCTTGAGGGATGCTCAACCAACCCACCTGAACCCAAAGATAGATTCCAAGATCAACTCACGCCAGGAAAGTATCCATAATCAGGCTGGCTGAGCAGAAAAAATTAGATGCCGGCCCAGCTGGACACCAATCTGATGTATGCTACCTTGGGTATGATTTAGGGACACATCAGATAACCCCTAACTGCAGGGTTGAATTTTTACTAAACAGTGAGGGTAGTCATCCGGGAAAGATATAGGATTTACCCCAAGGCCCCAAGAGAGCTTAAATGAGCAGTTTACTCCACTAGCCACAGCTAATGAGGGTACACCAAAGTACAGGAAAGCACCCAAACAGATGCCAATCAAACTTGGGCTCTATTTGGAACTGAATTGGATTTATAATGTTCCGGGCAACCACAAACCATCACTTGGACGGATAGATCAAGTGCCATCTACACATGTGAGATGCAGATTCTTACAGCACAAGGATGGGTGAGAAGTTGAATCAACTCCTGTCAAGGAACCATCACAATTTCAGGAAGTGAAGGGAAAATTTTGAATCCCTGCTTTGCTACTACAATTCTACCTCACCATAGACAAAATTGAAACAGTGTGGATATGCCAATTCACACCACAATCCAGCAAAGAGGCAATGCTTAACTGGTTGGCCCATCCTATCTTCTAATTGGGGACCAACCTTTTGATTTACAAACTTGGTAATAGCAAGGATAGGTTCAAGAGATACAACCCAAGAAGCCCCTATCTCATGTTAAAGCTAAACCATTCAGGGCTTATGCTGAAGCAGCCAAATGCCAGCCATCTGTAATGCCTTGAGCAACAATATCCATGCTCTTTTGATTTCACCTTTAGCAGAGTTGCATTTCAATAATGCAATCCTTCAGTTCTCTTCCTCAACCAAAATAGGGGTTGATCCAGATCAGCAGAAGGGCTCATTTATATTCTTACTGATGGCATGAGTGATCCTTGACCCACCTATGAGAGCTGCTAGTGATCTACCTATACAGCTACTGTTTTGTGGTAAACACCTGCTGTTGGGAATTTTGACCAAGCAATGATGACAATTATGACAGAGCCCATGGATTGGGACTGTTACAACTAAATCCATAAATTAGTAGTACAAAAGACAATGATACTAATTATGACGGAGCTCGCAGATATGAATTGCAGCTACCAAACTACATAAACTGGTAGTATAAACTATATGCATATTGGATCAGTATTAGTCTGCTGACCTGAGCCTTAAATTAGCCAATGATAAGCGCCGCCGTGGCAATTAAATAAGACATGATTTGCCGCCACAGCACTTTGAAAATGCACAAGCGCTGCGGCGCCGCCTAGCAATTGGATTAGGCGCCAAAGTGCCAAACTACTTTTACGTCAAGCGCCGCTGCGCCAACCAAAAATTATTGCAAGCGCTATGGCACTGCTTTAATTTTACATTGAGCGCTGAGGTGCTGGGTTTGATTCCCCATAATCTTGAATTACCTTATTTATCACATTAATAAGCATTAAGCTTACAGTATGCCAGACAAGTAGGAAGTGATCCTGAAGTACTAAATTATTACATGCCAGCAAGGATCACCTGTGCTGGGTGAAGATGAAAATATTTTATTGGTTGACGTGCAATAAGCGCCAAGCCTAGATTGATAATTACCCAAATTTGGGGGGTGTTATAATGTCTTAGAAGACATTTCTAGCAGCCCAGAGTTTACCCTTGTAGAAGGTATAAGAAGAATTAGTCATTTACAATAAAATCATCTTTGAATCATCTTTATTTTATCCTTAATCTGGTTGACCTTTATCCTAATCTTTAAGTGCTTCTGCCAATCAGAAGCCATTGCTGGGCAATAATCATGGTTCCATTCAATACTGGCTCTTCTGATACAGTACTACTCATATCCTCACATATGAATATATTCTGGCAAATGTCCTGTGCCCTATAATCTCAAATAATAGTGGTGCTGTAATGCAAAAAGCGCAACACCTGCCATATAAGAATCAGTTCAATCCCCCAATAGAATTTAAGTCCTCTCTCTTCTTCTCTTTGGGATTATTTCTGTACTTAGTCACATCTCCCTAGTTCTAGTTAGATCAATTTTGGATAAAAATCATTCCCAGAGCTCAAGGTAAACCTGTATTCATCCTGAAGACTAACCTATGGCTTAGTACAGACCCTATCCCACTGTTAGGATTTCCCATTGTTCCCTTGGTTGATCCCAAGTACCTGGCACTTAAATATAAGGGATATACTATTGGATTACCTCAGGAGGTGGGGTTCCTGAATATTCTGGCTTAGCTAGAAGTTTACCCTAAACCCTGCCCCGGGAAAAGGACAAGAGTTGGCCACCTGGCCACAAATAAGCTGGCCAGTGGCCCCAGCAACCAATGATGACAGCTGACCCAGCAACATAAATTTCTGGGGATCAATGTCAGGGATCCCGCCTGCAGGGGGTTCTTGGGAACTTGCGGGCAGACAGCCCCTGGGCCCAGCAGGAAGGACCCACCACAAGATTGGGGTTAACTTCACAATATAAGATAACCATTTTCCCAGGAGGGCTCAGGTCCGCTCAAAGGGACCCTTGAATCAGTTAAGCCGGTGAGAGTGATATAAATCACTCCAAATATCTGGGTAGAAGTGGATTTATTGGACACAACAGATTCTTGTGGGCAGTTAGGCCGCAGGGTAAGAGGTGGTGTCATTGTAACTAAGTAGGCAGGCAAGTAGTTGTACTTGTTACGGAATAGCAGAGGAGGTATGATGATTTTGGTGCCTTCCCTGTAAACGGTCTCAGCCTCTCTAGTTCTAGCCTCTGGGTTGTAGATTAGGATTTCCTCTAGAGTGAACTCCAAATATGCTGGGTTGGGTGGGTATTCAGTGAAGTATACTGGGCCAAAGGGAGCTCCTGGTGGAGGATAGAGTTTGGGAGGCTGGTCCGCGGTTTCTTGGGTTGGGTAAGTGGAAGGTACAGAACCACGGGATGTAGACTGTAAATGAAATAAAACTGATATCAAATATGGAATAACCTGGTTGAACCAAAGGTTCATGTCACTTTATTGCAAGAATGGCAATGGGCAACTTCCAGGCAGTCCAGGGTATAAGCATGCCCATCTGCCATGGGTAAACTTTTACAAATTCCTTCAGGCTTGGTGCTACTGTCTACCAGGGGTTTCCAGTCCTGGGTGGCATCTGTTGCGGGAGTTAATTCATTGTCTGGTTTGAACTTATAATACTCAAATTCCCTTGTCAGGTTGTGGGGTTGGTCATCTCTGGGTGGCCCACGTTCTACAGAAAGGTTCTTTGTTTTCTCTTCTATGAAGGCCCTGGTTATTCTGGGATCTTTGGCTTGGCCTGCCCTCTCATTGGTTGGGCTAACAGGAACCCTTGGCGTGGGGGATCTTGATGCAGGTATTTTTAGTTCACCAAGCCTTAGAAGATTCCCCAAAGTCAAATCCTGCTCTGATTTGAGTCCAGAAATCTGCGGGCTGGCGGCCTGCAGGGTATCTAGGTTCAAATCCTGTAGCTGAGGTTTTCCTAAGAGCATGGTCAATATGAGTTTGTCACTTGTGACAATCAACCAAGCTATGGACCCATGGCTAACCAGCCTCTTCAAGGTTGGGTGGCCAAATACTTTCTCAATACTGGTGAAGTATGTCCTGGCTATTTAAAGTTGGGCAGGATATTATATTGAAACAGCATATGTGAAAGCTTATGACCCAAATGTACCCAGAAAAGACTTGCCCCATAATAGGCCATCCCTGTCACAGCAGGTTATATCATGTCAGGTATTATCTGCCCAAGCAAAAAGGCTCAAAAAGCCGGAAAACCTTTATCAAAATTGACCAAGTTAACAGATTTAAATCAAACGGTCAATCATAAATGGGTTATGGCTGCTCCAGTCTTTCAGCTGAAACTGGTTCCCCTTTTCAAATTGACATTGATAAATTGGCGTAATTTGAGGGTCACCTGATATGAGCTTTTCAATCAGCATGGTCCTCAGAAACTAGTCACACAAGGGTTCTTTGCAACCTGGACCAGATACTTACTTGGCAATGCGGAAGGAATAGGAGGTCAAGACTCAGGTGGTATTGCTTAGTCAATTTTTCTGATATATATTGAATAATTTTCACTGTTTCAACTCTAAGAGTTGAGTCCTCCCAAAAATTTACTCAATAAAAATCATTTATCCCAAGTTCTAATTTACTTTTTAAAAAATGCATCCTGTGGTTGTGTTGTTACAATATATTCTGTACAATCTAATTCTCAACAGAATCATTTCTGGAAGATGGGGTCCTGCAGTTGGAACTTTGTTGTTGGTGCCGCCTGATGTTAATTTTGCGCCAATCAATTTTGCAGCTCCTCCCCCCATTCTTGAAACTGAAAATTGTGTTGCCTCCCAATTTCCATAATTTTATTCTGAAGATTCATTGATGTTGTCTCAGGCAATTTATCTTGGGCTACTTTGGTTTGGCTTAATTGTTCTGCTTAATCCTGGTATTACAATTGGAAATTTCACAAAAAGATATTTGAAGCCACATTGGTGGTTAATCATTAATTCTATGTGGATTTGGGTAGTAATTCCCCATCACTTAGAAACGGCTTCATACTATCCTGCAATTTCTGTCACAATTCCAGCATTTAATAGCTTAAATTTTGGTGTGGGCCCAATCCAGGATACCCCAAAAGGCTTAGGCTGATCCTGATAACCCAGCCTATTAATATTAGACAGGATTCAGAACCATCCTAGTTCCCTCTGAGTTCTCCCAGTTCCATCTCTGAAAACAAGCCCCTGAATTCTCCTATACACAGGGTAAGTAACTCAACCCTATGCTTCATAGTTCTCAGCATCACTTTGGATGATCTGTGATGGTATCAACCAGCCACTCCAGAGCCAGGGGTTGATATGCTGCGCCAACCCACAGAGTAAATTAACTAACCATGGATTGATCCTTGTGACCCCACTTTCAGGATACCCAGCATGTAATCTTGGCCTTTGGGCAGAGAGCTTGTGACTGTATGACAGTCACTGTTAAGTGTTTAGCCAAATAAATACTACAAGATATCAAGTTGCTCTGTTTTTGCTGTTTGTTTTATGTAGATAGGTTTGGTTGGAATTCTTAAGATAAAGATTCCTGAGAGCTTAGTATCTATATTCAATAAAAGAACAGAAGGTAAGATTGGCCAAATCAATCTTGGAGACTAGGTGTCTCAAAAAAATTTGATTAACCAGGAAGATTACTTAATAGATATATGGGAATATAATTAATGAGGATTTAATTATATTGGTTAATTGCCTTGACTGTGCCAAGAAGTTTTGTTAAGGTTAATCAAAAGTAACCCTCCAAATTTTGGGTTAAAAGCACCGCTTTGGCAAATTTTTTAGGTTAAAAGCGCCGCCTGGGGAAATTGCTGGGCACCACAGTGGCGCCTGGTTCAAGTTTAGAAGCATTTTAATAGGGTTTTTCCTTAAGCCCCATTAAATGCAAAGATAACCAAATAAAGGCAAGGATGCCTAGGAATTCAGGTTTATCAGCTGGTTCCCAGTTGGAACATTAATAGCTGAGTTTTGGGATGTATAATCCACAGGGTTTTGGCGCCGGGAGCTGGGGAAGCTACATGCTGAATTGGCGCATTGGGATGAATGGAGTCAGGCAACTTCTTCCCATTTTAGGTTGGTTCTCATAGGTTGAGAAATATTGGTGATCTTTTAGATAAAGATCTAGGTTTGGATGACTCAAATGTCATAGACCACATGATATGAATCATAGATTGATTCAGGAACCAGAGGGGTTTTCAGCCAAATATGCCCTGAATGGTATATAAGCAAAAACAGCTTTATTTAAATAAAGATATTGTCAATTTCAACGCTTTCCCCTCAACTTCTTTTTAATTATCATGTCTTTTTTATTACTATTTGAAAGATCAAAATTTGGAGTACTTTGTTTCAAGGCTGCTGCTGCAAGAAAGGAAGTTCCTACCAGCTCTCTTGAGGAGGCTTGGGCAAGTCTGGAGGTCTTGAAGATTGCACCTGAGGAGTCTTTGATAGAAGTGAAAGCAGCTTTTGAAGAATTATACTCTGACTATCTTGCCAGAAAAGGAGCCCTGGCACAAGAAAATTGAGTTTATGCATGGGACTCCTGCAACTTGCTGTTAGGTTTCAATGAAATTTTGCAACAAGTAAAGGACAGAGCCAATTGTGAAGTTGAGGGGTTAAGAAAAAGAGAGGAAAAGAGTGTCAAAATTATGGCTTGTTAGAGAAATGACAATAAAGGGTTGTATCACAAAATTGCCTCCCTGGAGGAAAAGCTCCTCAAAGCTTTGTCACAGGAAGGTTCCAGTAACAAGAGTCAAGGGCAAGATAACGGTAAGTTTGACTGGTTAGACCTGGATCTGTCACAGAGCTGGTGCATCCAGGTGGGCTGGCATAGGTCATAGATACCATGCTGTTCTGGGGTCAGATTTACTTCTGTCAGGGTTTCAGGGATTATATACCAGACTACATTAACCCGGTTTCATTTGACATTAATCTGGAAGGTTCATCAGAAACAGGAGTGCCGTGAATGCCACCATTCACTGTGTTTCAATTCTGCCTTTGATGGGTTATTTTGAGGAAAAATCTCTCTCTTTTGCTTTTGCCCTTTGAAATGAGTCCGGCTTCAAATAAGGAAATTCAATTGTTCAGTTTCCTGATTCTGCACAACTCACTCATCCCACTCATGCTTGTGTATGTGATCTTACCGTACATGTACTGTTTTGTGGTAAAACTACACAGTATATATTCCACTTCATATTAACCAATAATAATTAAGTTCCTTTCACATTTTTGTCTTTTTGTCTTCACATACTTTGGCGCATCTCTAGCCACGTCTAGCAGATATTATTCAATCAGTGCAACAAGGTAATCACATAACCTTCCCTGCCATTCTCACCAAGACTTAGTACAAATCCAATCCTAAGGTTAGGATTCCCCATTCTATCTTTGCCACACCTCAGGTCATGACAAATAGGTGATTGCTACAGGGGCTGTAAGCCCCTTGGTTACCCCCTTTGCAACAACGTTTTTAGGTTCCTTGCCTCTGCCTATACAAGAGCCAACTTTTCCTGAAATTCTAGTACTCCTATAAAGGAAAACATTTCAGACCCACCTATTGTCCCTACTGTGCTGAACCTTGCAAATAGTCCCCACCTAGTAGCCTTCCCCTTGGGTACCCCTGACTTGGAACAAGTCATGGCAGTAGCTTCTGGGGTTAGCCCATGATGGAGCCATCCCTTGCCTTAATTACAGTTCAGTTGACCAGAATACTATAAATTTATTGTGGCTCCACAATTTTCACAGCATCTTTTTTCAGCAGCTAGCTCTTCTGAGCACCTACTTTCATCATTTGTACCACCTGCCTTGGCCCACCATCAAATGGTGTTAGGAATCCACATTCAGGAGATTTTGTCCCTACAAGCAGCCGTCACAAATCACTGGGATCAATTTGCTGCTTATCAACAGTGGATCCACTCCCTGTTTTCCTTGGTGTCAGACAATCAGTGTGAATCTGTCACTTCTCAAACCTTCTTGTTTGATTCCATTGATCAAATGAGCCAGTACATCTCTGAATACATCAGGGAGCATCTAAATGAGTTCCACCAGTTAGAGCAGCGCTGGCAAACCCAAGTAGATTCCACCCTGAACGCCTACCTTACCAATTTTGAACAACTTTTGCGACAACTCAATGAGTTCAGTGCTTACTCCTTTGACCAACTACAGCAGGTAGCGGAATTTTCTGCAAAAGGCCTCCGCAAACTTGGCAAAGAATTTGATCAAGAAAGGGCTTCTACCTCTGCTACCACTGCCAAACTCCAGACTCAAGTAAATGAACTATCTACAGCCAAATCAGATGCCCTGCCTTCTCCTACATCTGATGATTTGATTCAGAGGAAACAGAGGCTATGAGATGCCATTTGAGAAATGAGAGCAACCACTTGCAGTTGAGATTGCCCTGCTGAAGTACCTCGGACAGATCCCCAAGTGCTTACTTTAACGGCTCAAGTTTAGATTTATAGCAAGAGGTTGCTGCTTTATACGGAATGATGGCAACTGCAACTAGTTTAACTGAGGTTCTTGATGAAGATGGCTTCTGCCCTGGCTTTTCATGAGCTCCCTGTATTTACTGTGCTAAGGAGCTGATAGCTATAGCTAAAGAGGTGGACCACTTGAAACAAGACCACTCTAGACTTGATAAAGAAGTACAAGAAATGAGTGAGTTAATTGATTTAGTGAACAACAGGTTTGATCCTTGCCTTTCAGTGGGTCCTTCTCTTACCTCCCAGCTTGCTGAACTTTGCATTGTAGTAACAGCACAGGGCCAACGCCTAGACATTGCTGAGCAACAAACCACCCTAGCTAATAATACAGGTGCCTGCACCACTGAGACCTTGACTACTCTTGAAGAGAGTGTCTGTTGGCTGTGGGGCAGACAGTCCACCTCCAAGTCTAAAGCAGAGTTCCTTGCAAAATAAATGTGCTTGATAGTAACAATGACAGCCCTAATCCAGAAGCACACTTCAAGTCCACCTTTAAGCAAGTCTTTGACCCCAAAACTTCTACAATTGGGTCATTATTTGTTAGATTAAGCCAAGGCGCCAGATTAAACATTTCAAAGCATTTTTACTTCTTTGGTATCATTTAAGTCATAAAATTATCT
>QTSX02004011.1:0-18415 GCA_014839935.2 Entomophthora muscae | reverse complement strand
GTTTCAACTTAACCAATGGGGATTCAGTATTTGAATTGATGAAGACAACAGTCCAATAGAAAGGACAAGAAGGAATAGAATAAGGTATTGTTTATTGTAGAATATTGTGATTAATATACTATATGAGAAAGCCACAAAGGCCACAAGAAGGTGGCATAGTGGGAAGTTCCATGTAAGGTTTAAGCCAAAAAGAATAACATGCAGAGATCAACAGGTTGAATTGGTAGCGCTCCTAATTTGGATGAAGTACCCACATTCAACATTGCCATCAGAGTAGTCCATGTTGTTAGATACCGTCAAGGGGCGGCTCATCAAGCACCCTGTGTACTGTAAGATACATTAGCAGGCAAGTCAGGGAACTTGGTTACAGCCCCCTTACCTGCTAATTGTTGTCAGACATAGGACAAGAGTCTGCAGAAGGTCCGCACCAAACAGCCTTTGTGTGAGGATGGCGCAGCAGGGGCGCAAGCAATTGTGGTGAAGTGTTTTGGTATTCCCTTGGGCATCTTTGAGTTGATAGGTATGATTGCTCATAGACAGCGGCTATATTGAAGAGGCCCTAGGTGGTTGGGTTCCAACTTGGCAGAATTGGGGTTGAGGGTGTAGATGGGGTTGCCTACAGCGTACCTGGCTTAAGTGCCTTGTACCTCCTTCAATCTGCTTGTATTCAACTTCAAGGCTTTGGCACGCCATTGGTCTAGGGACGGGTTTGTCACTAGGGAAGGTTTTTTTGGGAACTCTGGACTGTAACTTTACCTGTTTAACTCCTGTCAGACCAAAAGGCGTCCCAAAGGCCAGGGTGCTGGGGCTGAATCTGTGCCTCTGTTTATTCTTACTTGTAGGATAAGTAGGGCGGTAGGCAGGTGTTCAGTCCATGCAGTGTTGGGGTGCTCTTGTGAGAGCTTGGTAATCATTTGGACTAGTGAGCCATTTAACTGCTCTATGCGCCTGTTGGATTGCAGATGGTAGGGGGTCGTAACTATACATTGGAGTGGTTTTGGTGAGTCCGCCTTCATGACATGCCCAGCAAGATCAGGACTGCCATCTCTGTGATGAGATGTTTGGGTTGCCCAAAGCAGGCCACAATTTCACTTGCCAATAAGAAGGTGATGGTGGTGGTGCAGTGTGGTGGGTTGTTGCCCAGGACACTGGCCAGCAAGTAAAGTAGTTGATGGCAGTGATAATGTACTTCTTCCCAGTCTGTCTTTGGGGAGTGGTCCCCCAATGTAAAGAGCCCACTGCTCAAAGGGTTCCCTATTGCTTTGATGGGAAGGACAGACTTGGGGGTGCAGGTTTGGCGACAAACTATTTTTGCCTAGCATGCACGTCTCAAGGAGATCTAAGATGTCTTGACGCATGCGCAGCCACCAAACCTTTTGTTTCATGATCTCAAAGAGGTTATGCCCTCTGATGTGACCCAGGGTTTGATGGTAGTGCATTATTGTGTCACCTTGTTGTGTGGTGGGAATGTAAGGCGTCTTCTCACCTGTCTCTGCCCAACAGCAGACGTTGCCAGCATTGGTGGTGAACTGAGTTTTGTTGTCCTTTAATTTGGAGATGGTTACTGAGTTAAGGCCTTTGTAGTGAGTTGTCTCAGGGCGGAGATAGAGCATGGGCCAATCTGGGTCCAAATAATTGTCTCCAGTGATGAACACTATGTAGAGTTAAGAGAGGACGTCAGTTGTGACAAGTTCCTTCCCAGGCTTGTACTTGATGCACAACTGGTAAGGAGATAGAGGCTCAATCCAACCTGCTTGGCAGCATGTCAAGTGGGATTGCATGTTGAGATACTGAAGTGACTTATGGTCTGTCAGTACGCAAGGTGGGAAGGTACCACCTTCCAGGTAACAGCGCCACTTCTTGACGCAGTGCAAAATTGCCGCCAATTCTTTATCATGGATGAAATAACGTTGTTCCGAGTCCGTAAGTTTTCTGGACTCATACGCCACGGGGAGAAAAAACGCCATTGTCTGTTTCTACCCTTAACACACCCCCTATGGCCCTGTCAGAGGTGTCAGTCTCAAGTTCATACTGACAGTTTTAATTAGGAAACTGCAGTACTGGTGCTGTTGTGAGCCTTTTCTTCAGCATCTTGAAGGCCTAATATCTGACAGGGGTCCAATGCAAGCGCTGTTTGATGTTGAGGAGCTCAGTGAGAGGTGCAATTAGTTCTCTGTAATTGGGGAATGAACTTGCGCACATAGGCAATCATGCCTAAGAATGTCCGCACCTGGCCCACATCAGTGAGAGGCGGCATGCTGGTGATTGCCTTGATTTTGGCAGGTTCAGGCTTTATCCCTTGGGCAGAGATGATGTGCCCAAGGAATAACAGCTATGACTTGAGGAAATTGCATTTGGAGGGTTTAGCTTTTAGCTGATTTTTCCAAAGGGTGTTAAGGACAGCACAGAGGTGTTGGAGGTGCGTGGTTTGATCTTGACTGAAGACAATAATGTTGTCAAGGTACACAACCACACTTTTCCCAATCAGTTCCTCAAATGCTTTGTTCATTAACATGGCAAAGGTGAAAGTAGTGTTGGTCATTCCAAAGTTTATGACCCAACACTCAAACAATCTGTAGTGCGTGCAGAAGGCAGTTTTTGCCTCATCCCCTGGTGCAATGCAGACCTGATTGTACCCTGCAGTGAGATCAATCTTTCTAAAGCCCTTTTCACCTGCAAGTGTATCAAACAGGTTGTCAATCAATGGCAGGGGGTACTTATTCTTGACTTTCACCTCATTGAGGGCGCAGTAGTCTGTGACCAGGCAAAGGGACCTGTCCTTCTTAGCTATGAAGAAGACAGCTGCCCCATATGGAGAGAGCAAGGGGCAAATGAAGCCCTTATCAAGCGCGTCCACAAGGTGCTGGCGGAGGGTCTCATCATCTTATGATGTAAGACAATATAATGGTTGTGCTTTAGGTAACAATCCTTGGAGTTAGACAGCATGCTGGATTTCTTGGGGAGGAGGTAGTTGGTCCAGTGTTTCACTGAAGACGTCCTTATACTCCTCAAGGAGTGCGGCAAGTGCTGGTGGGGGTGACACAGTCAAGGGAGGGACTGCAGATAGTTCAGTGTGGATAACTTTGACTGAACATTGATTTAAGTCTAGTATCCCCCTATAAGTTGTCTGAGCCTGTCTCTGTTATCCTAACAAACACAGTATTGTGGAGTAACTTGCTCATCTTGACAGGATATATCTGGAAGCCCACCCCATTCCTATTGAGGATGATTACTGATGTATCCCAGCAAATTAGGGACAGTTGTGTTGAAGCCAGTTGAGGCCAGCAATTACGTTGTGGCTGAGCCCTGCCATGATTGGCCCAGAAAGCTTAACCTGGCCGTTCCTCATTCTCACAGAAAAGGGTACTATCTCATGGGTAATGGCAACTCTGCGGGAATCAGCTACACATACTGCCTTGAACCTGCTAGGCACCCAATCTAGTTGTTGGGAGTCAGCAAACGCCTGGTCCACCATTGCGTGGTTGGCCCTGGTATCTATCAGTAATTTGTGGGTGTTCCCACAGAAGTGGAAGGGGTAGGCTAAGCGGGTGATTTTATTTGAAGAGTGACTTGCTTGCAGTACAGGGTTGTCACTGTGGAACTGGAAGATGTCAAGGGGTTTGACCTAGTGGATGTTGTAGTTGCAGGGGGTTTTGCAAGCAGGGATTGGAGAGGAAGGATCAAGTGGGGTTGTTGGGCCTCTTGTTGATACAACCCCCAGGCTTTTTCCTGATCCTCAATCTGCACTAGCTGGAGATCCCCCTTGTGGGGGCGTTTAGTCCCATTATCCTGCTGACAGGGCTGGCAGTGGTCCACTTGATACTGGCCACCGCCAGGTGTTGTACAAGGTTGGGATGGGGCGTCACTGGTACAGCAAAAGCCCATCAAAGCTTGGTTGTTAGCCTCCACAATGGCCTTGTAGCAGCCATCAATGGAAGTGCAGCGACCTACAAGGATCCACTTACAGATATGGAGTTTTAACCCATTGATGATGAGGGTGAGTAGCATTGCATTTCTGTCAGTCACGGCTTTGGGGGCGGCAGCAAGAGCTTGTTGCCAGGCGGCAAGGTACTCAGGAGTGGACCCAGTTTGTTTGATTGCTAGAAGAGGAGTTCCCACAACAATGGGGGAGAAGGTTTTGCTGTAGTGGGACTTTGTGGCGTCTCAAAATGCTGCCAAGGTGACGTCAAGTTCCTGACTGGCCCAGTTGGTGAACCACACAGTGGCGGGCCCCGTGAGGCGGCCAGACACAGTGGCAAACCACATGGGCTCAGGAACCTGACAGATACGGAGGCAGGTTTTGGTAGATTGGAGCTAACTGACAATGTCAGCCCCTTTGACTCCACTTGCAAAGGATTCCAGCTGGAGGTTGAGCATGTGTTGTGACAGTTCTGACTGGGGAGGGTGCCACTGGCGTCACGCTGCTCAAGGCGGAGTTGGTTGTACACACTTGTGAGGACTAGCTGGTCTTGGTAGATAACATACCCATCAGGGATGTTTCTCCTGGGGATTGGCATGAAAGTTTCTTGATGGGGAGTAGCCATACAGCCAGTCCTCTGTCCTTTCTAAGGGGGGATTTTTTTAGGTAGAATGTGAACCTACCGCTGCTACCACTGTTGTAACTGAACCAATGGGGATTAGTATTGGAATTGGGGAAGACAACAGTCCAATAGAAAGGACAAGAAGGAATAAAATCAGATATCATTTATTGTAGAATATTATGATTAATATACTATATGGGGAAAGCCACAAGGCCAAAAGGTGGTGGCATAGTGGGAAGTTTCATGTAAGGTTTGAAGCCAAGGAATAACTTATGCAGAGATCATCAGGTTGAACTGGTAGCACTCCTAATTAGGATGAAGTACCCGCCATTCAACATTGCCATCAGATTAGTCATGTTGTTAGATACGTCAAGGGGCAGCTCATTGAGCGCCCCCTGTGGGGTTCCTGGTTGCCAGTCCCCATAATGTGTCCTGGGTTGTAGCCAGGGACCGGCTTGGAGGAGTTGTCATTCTCCAACAGGGGTGAAGGGTTGGTGAGAAGCTTATACTTGGCTTGTATAAGGGCAAACTCCTCCAGTACCTTTCCAATCACCAAGCAAGCATCTCCACCATATACCTGGACTTCAGCAGGCGCCAGCCCTTCTGTAGACCAATACCAATCCTATAGTAGTTTTGAAAACTCTTCTCCAATGAACTCTCTTCCTCTATTTGACATCTCCAAATGCCTAGTCACCTTCTCCCACTCCTCCTGGGCAGATTTACTAGAGGAAAACTTTCTGCACCCTAGGCAATAGGATTCCTCATCCCCTGGGCTAGGGTTAAAAAATATGGGGTAATTGACTCATGAGACTTAAATACTCTTTTCACACAGGAAATTCAGATAGGGGTTGTAATAGGCGCTTTATTCTCTGTCAGAAGGAAGATCCCCTTAGAAACCTTCTGAGATGTTGCCTTGGGGTAGGGAATAAGAAAGGGTTTGTGCCAAAACTTGGAGTCCTTTAACAATATCTTGGACTCCTTGTACTTGGTCTTTGACTCCTGCTCCTTGATCTTGGGCTCTGGCACTTTAGTTATGGGCTCTGTTGTCTTAATCTTAAGCTCCTGTGGTCTGAATCAGCTCTGGATTCCTATACTTGGTCTTCTGCTCCTTCTGTAGCTTTGGTGGCCTTTGTAATCCACTTGATCCAGTCCCTGAAGAGTCTCAGATAGCTCTCCCTTTTATAGCCCCTTGTTTCAGACCAAAAACCTCTCTTAGAACTCTGGTTCTTTAAAGCTTAAACTATCATGTTTTTCTTCCTCTATAATATATTAAGCTTTTAAAATTACTTCAGCCAATCAAAGCCCTGAATTTTCTGCTTCTGCTCCCCATTTTGTAGGCTTTAACTCTCAAGTTAAAGCCCTTAAAAACCTGATTAAGTAGGCTCCAGGTTGCAGCCAATCAAACGCCTTGCTTCAACGGGTTTGCCAAAACAGTTTACCCGGATGACCTGTTCCTGACCCTGGTTCAAACTCAAAGCTGTCCTGCTCCAGGTAAACAACTGCTCCGCGTTTCAAATGGTTTCGCGTAATTCCCGTCACGTTTCCCCGGCAAATCTTGAGCGCTTCCACATATGTTTTACTTAGGCAATTTTTGATCCTTCAATTTTTCAACATTTCTCTGTGTTTCTCTTTGTTTCTTTTAAAGTTTTGCATCTTTGAACCTGCCTGTTGCTTGTTCTTTTGCTTTCCTAGCTGTTCTTGGCAAAATTTGCTCTTTTGCCCCTATAGTTTCTCTGTTCTTCTTCCCGCTTCTTTCTGGCTCATTTCCTCTTTAATTCTTGTTGTTAAAATAACATATAGTTCTAACAAACTATAGGTTATTTTTCTTCTATTTCTTTTCCCTTATATGATTTTCAATCCTTTCTTAATCATAATCAGGCAGTATTTAATTATTCTTTAACTGCTTCTTTATATCCAAATTTCTTCTCAAAAGTCACTAAAACAGCTCTTCCAGCCTCTGTATTCAGTCCAGCTAGGTCATCCTCTCAGCTCTTCAGTTCTTCAGCACTAACTTCTGGTCCTTTGGCCATCCTACATCATGATCTGCTAGTACTTCATCATGTCTTCTTGTCCTTCTTCTTATCCTTAACCAGTTCCTCACCAAATCCTCACTAGGAACCTCATTTGTTCCTTTAACACACTGAACCATATTGGTCCATTCCATTAAATATGAATTAACAGTTCATCAACTAGCCTTTACTGTGACCAAACAGTCCCTCTTGCTAGTTTTCTCTGCTAATTCCGTGAACCACCTCAGTTCTTTATCTCAGCCCCCATTAACAGAACTTGTAGACCCAGGCATGAGTCTACATTGAACTGGCATTTGACTGGGCCCTTGCAAGTGGCAATCCACTTAGGTCATTCAACCATAAATCTATGTCTATGTGTTGTCTTTACTCACCCAGGTGATAAAGTCTGGGCTTTCAGTCGCAGAGTAATCAGCTCTACTTCCCAGAGGCCTGATCACACCAAGTTCTGCAGCTTGCTTCCCCAAGCAAGCCACCTTGGTGACACCTCTGAGCATGCCTATACCCTCCAATGCTCACTTTGGATTTCCCCAAAGCTCCCATAGGGGCATAAACAAGGACACCCTGCCAGTCTGTTAGGCAGGGTGCTTGATCACAGACCTCCTGCAAGTGTATTAAGGTACGTTGAGCCCTCAGAGCTCTTCCCCTCCCTGGCAGCCCGTGTTACCCGCCAGGGGTCCAAACCTACTCCCCCCCAAACAGACAAAGTTCCCTGCTTGCTATTTCAGTCTTCACCCTCCTGGAGCCACGGTTCCCTGCTAGGTGAAGCACTATAGCCCAAAGCAGCCAAAATCTTCTTCTGGGTGGAGGCAACAACTGCCTCTGGTAGTCCTTTGTTATCTACCAGCCAGGCCTTACTTACCCTGGTAGACCATGTTACCTACCAGGCTCCCTTACTTACCCTAGTAGACCATGTTACCTACTAGGGTTACCTCACTTTTCCTAGTAGACCAAGTTACCTACTAGGCTTACCTCACTTACCCCTAGCAGCCCCATGTTACCTACTAGTTTACAACGTTGCTAGCTAACCATAAATTGTCATTCTTTAGCATATTGTCTTTATTTGAAGCCAAATCAACCCTTGCCTGAAAAACCGCACACATGTGGATCACCACACCCCCTGTTTATTGTAAGATACATTAGCAGGCAAGTCAGGGAACTTGGTTGCAACAATAGTTCAGTGTATATTAATACATTTACAGTTATAGTACTGGGGTAAAATCAGGCACCACAGTTAATGCTGGCCCTAGGTTGAGTATAATTGTGGATGAGTTCTTGGTCTACAATATGCTGAGGTGCTTTTGACATAGTTTGATGATGAGCTGGACCATAAGCTGCTGAGCCTCTTTCTCAAACATTATATTGTGGGGGATATGAGGTAATTATTGCTTGTTTGAAAGTGTATTTGGTACATTAAGTCTTCATGACACCCATTTCAAGCTGTCTACTAGCTTGGGTGATGAGTTATATGTAGCAGTTAAGGAGGTTCATATTTATTCTCTAATAGAAGAATATGTAATATTATCAGTGTAATTGGTAGTTGCCTATTTAATAGCTACCTGCAGAGTTGGTCAATGACAGGAGTAATGGATCTCTTGTGAATTTTTTCTCAGTAGGTGTCAGGGATCCAGGTGTGAGTTGGGACAGTAGCAGATGCGGGCAGTGGAACCACCAGGCCAATGGGGAGCGCCCACCCCAATATTGGCGCTAATTTGATAATCTAAGAGAGAGAACAGCCCAACAGGGGCCAGGGGCCACTAGTGGGGGCCATGAAGTCCACCAAACCTGTCATCTTAATGTACATTACACCAAAGAGTTGAGTGGACATGGTCTTGTTTGAGATCACCAAATCTTACAGGCGTTGAACCAGGGGGTGACAGGAGGAGACATAGGAACTAAATACACAGGCAGGTAGTTGTGTTTGTCCCTAAAAAGGCGGGCTGTACTGTGTAACAGTAGTCTTCTCTTCCAAAGGCTTTGGGTTTGAGGGATCTTTCCAGGAGGTTGGCAAGGAGAATGCTCTCTAAGGTGAACTTGGTGTAGGCCGGGTTCACAGGATACTTAGTAAAATTTATTAGACAAAATAAAGCACCAGGAGGATGGAAAGATAAAGGCGCAGGTTCTGCTGAAAAGATTGCAGGGGCAGCACAGCCTTTGGGTTCTGTACAGAAGTGAAAGAAAACAAGTAGAATATAAGGCAGTAATTAGTTGAACCAAAGGTTCATAACAGCTTTATTACTCAAGATAACAATGGGATTTGGTCTTGGCCTGTCAGGTATTTTGACTGCTCTACCAGGCCTCATCATTAGGTTGGGTCTCTGTAAAGTTACTCCTCCCCCTTAGGCCTCAACTCTAATTCCTGCCAAATGCTTGGGAATTTCTACCAAATTGTGGTTGAATATTTATCTAAAAGGTTACCAAAAAAGCCCAAGAAAAGCCACCAATTTAATATTTTGGAATTATTATGAAGATTCCCCCACCTAACCCACCCAAGAGACACCCCTGGTTAAATATCATGTGTAATAGCATCCAGAAGCAGTGGTAATTGCATCCAAAGAAGATTTTCCAATTTTAGTTGGTTTGGTTTTCCTTTTGATTATTTCCATTTAAAATTTTACAAGATCTTCCTGCCCCAAGAAATGCACTCATATCTGCACATATCATTGGTTGATTGGTTTTGTGAAAACAAATCTATCACCCCAATTCCATCCTATCTCTTAAATGAATGCAAGAGTTTTAAAAGACCTTTCTTCATCATTATCTAATCTAATAAAGTTCAAAATTTGTCAGTCTATTTTGGCCATTTGGTTTTTATGTTGATTTTGGCGTTCAGTTGATTCCTTTCCCCCTTTGGCCTCCCAGGAATTGTTAGTGACAACCTTTCAATTGTTGCTGAAACCATGATTTTTATTATGGTTGAGAGCATTGTTTTATTTCCTATTAACCCGCTCCCCATTTCTCACAGTTTCTTGGTCTTGGGCGGTCTGGCAGGACGGCATTAGTTGTGGGTGGGTTACTATTGGCTATCACTTTAGAATAGACTCCTGAACCTTTCTTTTCATCAATTTTTTATGATGTTGGCATGTTTGCAGAGCAATTGCACATTCTTGTGCCTCGGATGGGGCTGTGGCATTTCTTATTGGCAGAATTGCTAATTTTGCTGCCTAACCTGTCATTATCACATACTGTCACTTTGGGAAAACTTCTGGCATCAGATGTAGGCAGTTTTCTAAAGTTTTTCTACTGTATAATAGCCTTATGAACCTTTCTGTTTATAAATTTGATTAATGTTATTGAGAAGTTTTGCAGGGCACATGTCATGTCTTGGGCTTGGGGAAGGTTTGGGGATTTCACATTGGTGGGGTTGCTAATTTCACTGCCTAACCTGCCAGTGTTGCAGGTTGCCACTTTGGAGAAACTTCTAACATCAAACACAGGCATATTGCTTTCAAACTCCTGTGATGTTGGAAAGGATTTTGGTTCTGGCAGGCTCACATTGAATTTCCTTTCATGTTTTCTTTTGATATGATGTGAGTGAATATACTCTTGGCCTTCTGAATTGGCAGGCTGAGGGAAATAAGGACCAGATTTTGATCCTTGTTCTGGATCTTGCTTTAATATTAGAAGTGAACTGTCACTTGTGACAATTAGTGAAATTTCTCTGTGAAGTCTTTGTCCTGGTGTTCAGTTAAGCAGCAGATGAAATATAATTCACTATTATAAGTGGTGCTGGTTTACAGTGGACATGAATGCTCTTAAAACTTATGTGAATTAATCTGTGATGTCAGCCTGTTTGATGTTTTTTTGTTTTCTTGGAAAATTTATTATAAAAAGATTCACACTTGGCTCTATCATCAGATAGGCTCTCCACCTTAATATGATAGAATTTTCCTGCAAGTTCATATACTTCTATAAGGTCTTTAATATCACGTTCCTTGATGGCCATGCAATAATCAACAAGAATGGCTCTTTTGAAGAGGGTATTTCTGATACCTGAATTAAAATATTCTTCAATTTCAGATTGATTTCTTTTGTGAATCTTATGGAGTTCACAACAGATGGTCAAAAAAGCCAGAGCATGATAAGTGTGAATGAGCTTATCCAAAGTTTAATAGTATTGAATTTGAATAAGTTAAAGCTTTTTTATGATGTCAATCTAATTGTCACCAAATTTTTGATTGACATGGTCTTTCATTTTTTCCAACTGTTACATTATAATACCATGTCTTGCTACTTGACTGGCTTTTCTGACAGGAATTATTATACATTGAATACTATGTTGGGGGTACCAATAAGATATTCATTGCAGAAATTCTTATACTAAACCATCCACCGTTCAAAATTGAGCCCAGAGAATTTGGGGAATTTGTGGCTGCCATGGAACAGGCCATAATAATTCCTTCAGAGATAGCTATAATTTCCTGGTCTGCTGAATTAGAGTTGTGACTTACAGAATCACTATTCTCTTGTTATGTGGTCTTGTTTTGCCTTTCTTCTTGTGGCTTGTCTTTTCTTTTATGGCCTGGTCTGGTTTAGTTTGGCTTGTCTTATCTTATCTTGTTATTGTTCTGGTGTGGCTTTCCTGGTTCAGATTATTTGGACAGGATCACTATTTTAAAATCTAAAGGCCAGATAAGTTGGTTTCTGCTTGAAAAGTAGATTCTTTGATTAAAGACAAATAAGAATTGTGTCAAGATTTCTGGATCTTGAAGAAGGAGAGAGGTTGTTTTTATTAGGTGAGTTAAACATGTTGGGAATGGGATATTTGTATGAGGACAGATGTCCTTCCAATTGGTGTGAGATGGGCGTTGCAGCGGGCTGTGTTCTGCTGCTGCTTGAGCCAAGTAATGGGAAATTCCTGTGGCCCTTTGGAGATGCAACATTGTCTATGGTTGTTTGGCAGGATTCTGAAAGTATCAATAAGTTGCTCTTATTGTACTTGACACCACTACTATTTGAACTAGTAGTAATGTTGATGGGTATTAAATTTTCTGCCTTCCAAGTGATCTTGGAAGGACCCTTTATAGTTGTTGGGAATTTTGACATAGCAATGATGCCAATTATGAAGGAGCTCACAGATTGGGACTGCTATAACCAAATCCATATATCAGTAGTACAAAATACAATGACACTAATTATGACGGAGCTTGCAGATATGAATTACAGCTATCAAATAACATAAATTAGTAGTATAAGCTACATGCAAATTGTATTAGCAGTAGTCTGCTGACCTAAGCCTAATAATAGCCAATGACAAGTGCTGCTGCAGCAATTAATGACACATGATTTGCCGCCGCAGCACTTAATAAGTACACAAAGCGCTGTGGCGCCGCCAAGCAATTGGATTAAGCGCCAAGGCGCCAAAATACTTTATGTCAAGAGCTGCTGCGTCAACTGAAAATTATTGCAGGCACCACAGCGCTGCCTCACCTTTACATTGAGCGCCAAGGCGCTGGGTTTGATTCCCCATTATCTCAAATTCCCTTAATTGTCACATTAATAAGCATTAAGCTGCAGTATGCTAAGAAAGCAGGAAGTGATCCTGAAGTAACTAAATTATTCCACGCCAGCAAGGATCACCTGTGCTGAGTGAAGATGAAGATATTCTATTGATTAATGTGCAAGAAGCGCCAAACCTAGATTAAGAATTACCCAAATTTGAGGGGTATAAGAATGTACTAGAAGATATTGCTAGCAGCCCAGGGATTAATCTTTGAATTAGATATAAGAAGAATTAATCATTTATAATAAAATCAATCTTTAGAACCATCTTTATTTCATCCTTAATCTGGTTGACCTTTATCCTAATCCTTAAGTGCTTCTGCGCAATCAGAAGCCATTGCTGGGCAATAATCATGGTCTTTCTCAATCCTGGCTCTTCTGCTACAATACTACTCATATCCTCACATATGACTGTATTATGGCAAATTTCCTGTGCCCTATAATCTCTAATAATTGTTCCGCTGTAAAGCAAAAAGCGCAACAATGGTGCTCACTACAGGGGGCACACATTTGTCTGTAGAAGAAGGAGTCAATTGGAAAATTGCTGGTAACTGCAGGTGGCACATCCAAGCGCAATGGAGACCAGCATCAAAGGAAGCAAAACATAACACCAATGGGAAGGCGTCAGTTCAGGTTCCCAGTCCACTCTGTGGTACAAGGCAAAAAGGTTACACAACTAGAGTACAAGAATACATGTGATGTCCTTGCAGAAATTCTTGAAAGCACTATCAAAAAGCAGGTTGTTACACCAACCCTGCTGAATGGGTGCGCTTAAGGCACACATTGTTCATTGAAGCGCTACTTAGCAATGGGTTGATACACTAACCCTGTTGTATGGGTGAGCTAAAGGTCTACATTGTTTCAGTGATGCGCTACCAAGCAACAGGTTGTTACACCAACCCTGTTGTATGGGTGCGCTTAAGGTCTACATTGGTTCATGGAAGAGCTTTTAGCAGCAAGTTGTTACACCTACCTTGCTGCTTGGTTGCGCTCAAAAACACACTTGGTATTACAGAAGCAAACAAGAGCGTTCACAGGTTTAAACTGTACCAGCTGCCATTGCTGGATTAAGGGCCCTAAGAAGTCAAAGGATTCAAAGGACACCCCACACTTGCAAAGACTTGAGCAGCACTGGCCACCTCTACATTGGCAACAAACAATCAGTTGCTTACTCTGGCGCCAACCAAAATCTCACCAAGACAACAAGTCATACAGGAGTTTCTAGGCGCAATCAATAGTGCCACTACTTTACGTAAGCCCCCTCTAGGAAGGGGAGCAATATACTGCTCTAGAAGAATAACTCTAAGTCAAACTCCTGGGCACCAAACTTGCAAAGTTGCTGTAAGACCTAAGCAGGCACACAATTATAAACAAAAAGACTGTGCACTCAGTTGAATGTTTGAGCGCCATATCTCTGAGAAAGATTCAAAAGAAGAGAAGGAAAAAATAAGAAATTAAAAAATATACAAAAAATTAACTAAAATAAAGAAAAAGCAAAAAAGATAAAATTAAAAAGATAATAAAAAATAATGAAGAGCCAAGCAAGTTTATTGTGAAGGGAAGCTTACTGGGGGTGGCTTCTGCAAGTGGGGGCGCCTCTGCGCAGCTGGGAGGAGGATGCTGCAGGGGGAATGGCTTGGCGGTCAGCACGTCATGGATGCTTTGTAGGGCGTTGGATGGTAACCACATGGCGCTTGTGGGCAGGGAGGAGGTACCAATCATTGTCAAGGCGCTGGTGCACATGCCCCAAGATCACAAGCATCTGAGCCCAGGCCAACTGTGAGGTCCGTGACATTGAGGTCCAGTTGCAGAGCGGGAGGCAGAGCTGGCTCACAGGCACAAGGCAACCCCAACCACCACAAGCAGAAAACGCAGCCCCAATTGACAGGCAGTCCATCAGGTTGTCCTCTGTATAGGAGTAGGCTGGCGGCAACGGAACCCAGAGCTGATAGGCCAGAGCACAATAGTGCTCCAGGCAACAACCAGTGTACCCTGGCTGGCCAGGCTGGCAGCTATTGGGGGTGTACCACATGAAGTGGCACACAGCAACAGCCAAAGGAAGATAGAGGCTGGCGTTGCCAGTACACACTGCCAAAAGGAACGCTTTGAAAGTGGCCAAGAAGCGCCAACTGGCGTTGGGCTGGATAGGAAGGTCCAAGGTTTGGTGAAATGCTGGGTCAGCGGCAAGCTTGAGGGACCAAATCCCAGCCACCTCATCTATGTACTCATTTTGGATAGCAATAGTGTGGGCGTATTGCTCAGAGATCTGGCCAGGCGCCAAGGAAGCGGACTGAAGGCCAAGGCGCACCTCAGCGGCCAAGCGGGAGGCATTGTACTGTCTGTGGTAGAGCTCACTGGCACAGATTGGGGACATGGCGTCCTTGTCAGAGTGCATGGCCTGCACAAAACTGAACATGGTTTCCTTGTGGTGACAAACCCTAAACTTGCTCAGCAGATTGAGGTAGTCTTAGGAACCTTTTCCAAGGGCAACAAGCGCAAAGCATTGACAAAGGGGTGACTGGAGGCTCACTGGAGGAAGGCAAGCGCTGCATAAATGGGCGCAAAACGCTAGAAGGGCCGACAACAAGAGGTGTGCTGGGGGAAGGAGGAGCCTCAGCAAATAGGGAATCCTCCTCAAAGAGGTCACCAGCATTGGAACTGGGAGCGGAATTAAGGGCAGAGCTGGCCACGGTGGTGGCGCAATTCTGCTTGCGGAATTGATCCTCACTGGAGCAAAGACAGTTGAGGAAGGCAATCCTGACAGAGCGGGACATCTTACAGAAGGCATTGCTCTCTGCTCACCCATGGTTGCCATCATAGCATTGTATGCTTGGCGCATATTCTGGCATTTATTGTTGTTGTTGTTAAAAGTGGGATTCATCTTGGAAAAAAGGAAGTAGTGCTTGGTCAAGTGGGGGGGATATGTTGGGAATTTTGACCAAGCAATGATGCCAATTATGACGGAGCCCATGGATTGGAATTATTACAACCAAACCAATAAATTAGTGGTGCAAAATACAATGATACTAATTAGGGCGGAGCTTGCAGATATGAATTGCAGCTACCAAATAACATGAATTGGTAGTATAAGCTACATGCAAATTGGATTAGCAGTAGTCTGCTGACCTAAGCCTAATACTAGCCAATGACAAGTGCTGCTGCAGCAATTAATGACACATGATTTGCCGCCGCAGCACTTAATAAATACACAAAGCGCCGCGGCGCCGCCTAGCAATTGGATTAAGCGCCAAGGCGCCAAAATACTTTACATCAAACGCCGCCACACCAACTGAAAATTATTGCAGGCACTGCCTAACAAATATTGCAGGCACCACAGCGCTGCCTCACCTTTACATCAAGCGCCAAGGCGCTGGGTTCAATTCCCCATTATCTCAAATTCCCTTAATTTTCACATTAATAAGCATTAAGCTGCAGTATGCTAAGAAAACAGGAAGTGATCCTGAAGTAACTAAATTATTCCACGCCAGCAAGGATCACCTGTGCTGGGTGAAGATGAAGATATTCTATTATTTGACTGCAAGAAGCGCCAAACCTAGATTAAGAATTACCCAAATTTGAGGGGTATAAGAATGTACTAGAAGATATTGCTAGCAGCCCAGGGATTAATCTTTGAATTAGATATAAGAAGAATTAATCATTTACAATAAAATAAATCTTTGGAACCATCTTTATTTTATCCTTAATCTGGTTGACCTTTATCCTAATCCTTAAGTGCTTCTGCGCAATCAGAAGCCATTGCTGGGCAATAATCATGGTCTTTCTCAATCCTGGCTCTTCTGCTACAATACTACTCATATTCTCACATATGACTGTATTCTTGCAAATGTCCTGTGCCCTATAATCTCTAATAATTGTTGCGCTGTAAAGCAAAAAGCGCAACAATAGTGTGAAATCTAGCAGTTATACTGGTGTCTAGCTGTGGACAACTTTTACTAGCTAGCCTATCATCCCCAAGCTACTAGTTTCACCCCCAGAGTTGGATCCCAAACCTGAATAAGGTTTTGAGATGAGGTAATATTCTAGGCTGCTGATTTCTCCTCTTCAGCCTAGATATACCTTGACTTGGTTGAGGCCAACTAAGTTGACATCCATTTTGGCCGGCCCTGCCTTGCACTCAGCATAATGCAAAAATGTGCACAGGTGGTCCTCTGTCTCACTTCTTGGTGAAACAGGATGTTGTTATTCCCTGTTTTATTATTTAGGTTGGGTTTGTGTCTTGATTTGGGATCCCAAATTCCTAACATCTAATTATTTAGCTTCTGGATTTTCCTGTGACCTGAGACCTGGAATGTCTCAGGTTTTTTCTGGATTGTAA
Organism: Entomophthora muscae; assembly: GCA_014839935.2. Classification (NCBI taxonomy): domain Eukaryota; kingdom Fungi; phylum Entomophthoromycota; class Entomophthoromycetes; order Entomophthorales; family Entomophthoraceae; genus Entomophthora; species Entomophthora muscae. The sequence continues at coordinate 2,009 of QTSX02004011.1, read as the reverse complement.
ACAATATCAGTCTTGTTATAGTTTATCCGTATTCTGGAATAGCTGTTTCAATCTGGCTGTGTCCCATCTAGTGTTACCTACAGCTTTAGTGATAGGGATATGGATCAGTCAACCCTAATAGATCATGATTTCCTGACAGGAAGCCTTATCAGGACCCTAGTGTAAATAATGGATGGCAAAGCCAAAGACACATGTTCACTATATGTGAAACATGTATTACTAGTATCCCAAGTCAGCATCAATCAAGGAACAGGCTATTCCCTGTTTGAGCTAACCTAAAGGTACAACCCAGAAATAATTACCCACAACAAGCAGCCATACATAAAGATCCCCTGGGGAAACCCCCCACAGTAGAACAAGTACCAAATCTACAACACATCCACCTCAAAGCTAAAATAGCAGAAATAAAGAGGCTCGAAACACAAAAGGTAACTTCCACAGAGGAACCACTTCCCATTGACTCTCCTGTCTGGGTTCTAGCTGGCAATAGAAAGAAACTAGACTCAGTACACAGGGGACCAGGAAGAATCATCAAGTATATACCAGATCACAACACATATCTAGTAAAAAACCAAGGTGCCAAAACCAATTGCCAAGAAATACCACAGAACCTGTCTCCTCCCTAGTAAAGGATAACAATCAACCAGACTGGTTCCAACTAGTAAACAGCTCCAGGAGCATTAGGCAGCAGCCGTGAAAATGAAGCCCCCTCCTGATGCACCAGAGTAACCCCTTAAGGGAGGGTGTTGAGGGTCTGGATGTACAGGCATTCTGGCTACCGCTAACCTGCTTAACATCCAGCCATTGCCTGATTGGTGCCCTTCCAATATACCGTTTGACATATCACGAATAATAACCAAGTACAATATCACATGACAATCCAAGTGTTGAGCTTTTGCTTTACAGCTCAACAATTATTGAGATTATAGGGCACAGGTGACATTTACCAGAATACATTCATATGTGTGAGGATAAGAGTAGTATTATAGCAGAAGAGCCAGGATTGAGCAGGACCATGATTGTACCCATCAATGGCTTCTGATTTAGCTGAAGCACTTAAGGATTAGGATAAAGGTCAAATCCATATTAAGATGAAATAAAGATGGTTCTGTGTATGATTGATTTCATTATAAATGATTAATTCTTCTTATACCTTCTAGCAGGATAATTCTGGGACAAGGCAAATGTCTTTCAGGATTATCTAACACGGTCCCAATTTAAAATAATTAATGTTTAGGTTTATGCTGCATCGTCATCCAACAGAATATTCCACTTTAACCCAGCACAGATGATCATTGCTGGTGTGGAATAATTTAGTTACTCAGGATCACTTCCTGTGTTCTTAGCATACTTCGCAGCTTAATGCTTATTAATGTGATAATTAAGGGAATTCAAGATTATGGGGAATCAAACCCAGCGCCTTGGCACTCAATGTAAAGGTAGCAGTGCCTGCAATAATTTTCAGTTGGCGCGGCGGAGCTTGATGTAAAGTATTTTGGCGCCTTGGGGGTTAATCCAATTGCTAGGCAGCGCCGCAGCGCTTTGTGTATTTATTAAATGCTGTGGCGGCAAATCATGTGTCAAAGTTAATTGCCACAGCAGCGCTTGTCATTGGCTAATATTAGGCTTAGGTCAGCAGACTACTGCTAATTCATCTGTATGTAGCTTATACTACCAATTTATGTTATTTGATAGCTGCAATTCATATCTGCAAGCTCCTTCATAATTAGTGTCATTGTATTTTGTACTACTAATTTATGTATTTGGTTATAGCAGTCCCAATCCGTGAGCTCTGTCATAATTGGCATCATTGCTTGGTAAAAATTTCCAACACCAAGTATCCAGTGGCTTGAACCCATCCCGCACATGACCAACCCCCATGTTTGATCCAACTAAATCTTGCCACAGCCCAATCTATATAAGTCTAAAATATTATCCAATAAAATATACTTCTCCTCTCTCCTATATCTATATTTGAAGCTTCTCCAAAAGGCTCTCCTTATCAACAT
>QTSX02004010.1:0-18563 GCA_014839935.2 Entomophthora muscae | reverse complement strand
TAATCTGCCTTCAGGGAACTGGGGTTTGACTCTTGGGCTTTCAATAAAAGTATTGAAATGTCATTCATGACAATTATATACCATATAATGTTAGCCAATATAATGATTATCAGTGATTACATGGTGTTTAATCATGCAACAATCAATAGTATATTGCTCATTTCTATCCTGCTGGATGTTGTATCAACTCAGTCCCACCCAACCTGATGGACATATATGAGTATATCAAACAAGTGATGTGCATATGGCTAAGAAATACCGATGTTTGGATCAGCATTACACAGAGTATAATTAGATTTCTTATCAGGTCAGCATTACACAGCGGATATTCCACAAGTCAATACTGGATTGAGTCTGCTATTATACAGCGTATAATCCCATATTCAACCTGTTGCATTAATAAGCAGAAGGCTTGCCAGCCAGAAAAGGATTACTGATTAAGCCCTGCAAATGGAATACTGGAATTCTACCTCGCAATGTTGGAAGACAGATTAGAGACCATTTATCAGCGTCAACTAAATACAGTGTAGTTTCACAGTGTAATAATAGGCGTTTAAGATACAGCTAGTCAATAAATGACAGTAGGCTAGCTCAAGAAGAGCGTAGGCTGTAGCAGAAGTGCCATGTACACCTTCTAAGGCCAGTAGCAGCACACATGCCAAGGACAGCCAATCAGGATAGGCGCAGCCAGCAAAGATGGACCTATTGCAAAGGTAGCTACTGAGAACTGTCTGAAAGGAAAAGAACAAGGGTTGTTGCAGTATATATTGATATAGATGCCTGAAAGGTTAACAACAAGTTCTTAGTTAAACCTAGATAGATTGCAGCTGCTGGCTAGATTGTACTCCAGTTTCAATAAACATAATTATCTTCAAAGTTTTTATTCTATTGTAGTCTTTAGTGCTCTTGCATAGGATTAGGTAGAGTACATTGGCAAGGCTAACATCTATCTGTAGCTTTGAACATACCAGAAATAACCCAAGTTGCTCAACACTACCCCTTTTGTCTTCTTTAGAAACACCCACAGACTCCTGGTAGATACTGGGGCCAATCACATCATGGCCAATCAAGATTTTGTGGACGCCCAACAGTTAGACTTAGTCCCCAGCTGTTTCAAAGCTGTACTTGTGGCAGACTCTTGCAGAGCAACCATCATCAATGTGACAGTCCCCTTCTCAGGGAGGATAGGTAATGTCCAGATTAGGCTCTCTGGGCCTATTATGGCTGAGCTCAGCCACAACATCATTGCTGGATTAGACTGGTTACTCCATAACTGTCTCTATATTGATTGGGACACTTCAGTGATTACCATCATTAGGAACAGGGTAGACTCCCAAATTTACCTAGTCAAAATGAATAAACTTTTCCACAGCGCCATATTTGTATGGCTCACAGAGACAGGCACCTATGATTTCAAAGGGGGGAAGCTGGACTTCAACCAGTGCTCAGTGGAGGTCATCTGCTCTGAACCTTCTACACCTCTCCCCTTGGATGAGACCCCCCCACCAGCATTAGTAGCACTCCTCAAGGAATTTAAGGATGCTTTCAGCAAAACACTGGACCAATTGCCTCCTCCTCAGGAGGGGACCAGTTGGCATTTAAACTGTCTGCATGTCAACACTTTTTTAACATACAGACGGTTGACTTTAATTTGGCACTTAGGCCAAAGCCTACTAGACAATTGTTAAATAAACTAATCTTTTATATTTTATTCCAAAATCAGAATTGATAATCAATTAGAAAAGAAATCCAATGTTGACATCAATTAAGAATAGGCTTAATTTTCATTACAAAATATGAAGGAAATTACTATTACAAAATACCAAATTATTAAACTTTTAATTTAAGGTTGACTTCAATCAATGAATTTACACGATGTCAACATAAATTAACAGTTTATAATACTTCTTAATAAAAAGTACATGTAATCCAGTAATATCTATCACCTATAATGAGTTATTTATATTTATATTTAGCCCTTTGTTTCATAGTCCTTTTAGATATAGTGGGTAAAATTTTCAAGCTTTGTTGTATATTATATTAGTGGTTTATTATATCTTTGAAACCACTGGAACATGTTCCAATTAACCCTTAAACATTGGATTAAGCCAGATTGTGTAGGTCTAAAACTAGGATTTATATAGTGTCATTAAAGTCAACACAAAGGAAACTCAACATAAAAGCAAAAGTGGGTTAAGGGGAATAATTTAAGCATCCACAATGACATAATTTAAGTAAGATTTAATATCAGCTCCACTATAAAAGAAGGCTAAACACTGGCAAAGTCAGTCACCTTCACTAATCTAATAAGCAAAAGATGCAGCTTAACAATTATCAACTTACAGAATGGTAAGCTTAGGACCCCAAAACTTCACATAGTAATAATAAAACTGCTTATTACAATATGTAGTGCTTATTTTTTAAAAGTTATATGAATATAACTTTATTATATCCCAAACACTAAATAGAATAATTTCAGTCTAGATTTCAAACCTGATCTTAATTTAATTAAGATTTGTATGTTTTTTAAATAGTGAATTACCTCAATAATGATGACTGTCTACAAGTCAACTGTCAGAATTAAAACAATATTTTAGGCCAACTGTCTAGAATCAAAATTTTAATCCATGTCAACACTTAAAATACCAACACTAAACATTTAAATGTAGTTTTGTTCAACTTTTTCTTAATAAAGAGCCTCAATACTGCATATTTTAATAATATTGAAGGTTTTTTGCATAGTCTATATATAATATTTCTCCACAAACTGATATATTTTTAGCTTTAACTTTCATTTTTGATACTTTACTCACAGTTATTTCTCTATCCCCTTTTTCTTTATAGGATAAATCAAAGAAACTCCAAATAATAAAAAACCCAATAAAAAACTGCCAAGGGCACTGTTAAGCCTAAGGCTTCTTCTTCTACAAAAAATCTTAAGAGACAATCTAAAAAAGATTTTCAAAAAGAAAATCCCCATACCTTTGGCTTCTGAGAAGGACTCTGATGATGGTTTCATCTCTCATAGCTAGTATGAGTCTGAAAGAGATGAAGATTCCATCAACAAGAAGAAAAGAAAGGCAAGCTTCAAATCCTCCCCTGAGCCCTCTCATGAACCCTCCCCTGGTGAACATGAAGATGATGAGCAACATGAGTACTTTCCTGGTTTTTAACACGCTCCTCCTGGGCCATGGGATGCAATTAAAAGCCCATAATATTTGCAATGTTAAGGGCTCCTTAAGGATACCTAAAGAGATTCACAAAATAAAATTCATTGATGTCAGTCAAAGGTGGCCCAAGAATTGTCAGTGATGGCTATGTGTTCAACTGCAATAATCAGAAGCAAGGAAGCAAGAGCAAACATTTCACATGTGAAGTCAGAAGCTTCCCAGCACGCCTAAACACCCAAGGTTGGGATAAAGTTACCTTGGAAAAGGGGGACATACCCGCATTCCTCCCGCCACTTTGATTGAGAAGCTGCTCAAATGGTACCTATTCTAAATGGTCCCAGTATCAAAAGACATTAAAGAAAATCACCTGGCAGTAAAGGCCACCAAGAACTTGGAGCAAAGAGAACCATAAAATTGTCCCTGACTTGGTAACAACTTGTTAAGTATATTTGTGATAGACACCAAGAGCTAAACCTAATTGGAAAAAGTGTGCATCCAAATAAAAGACCTGATTCTCACTCCTGAGTTGAAGATGACCCAAGACAATGAACAGTTCCTTCTTCATGATGATGGACCTGGTGCAAAAGAAAGGATAATATGCCATGCCACATATAAGAATCTAGAGCAACTGCGTACCACTGAGACTTGGCTCTGTGATGGGACATTTGCAACATTTCCTAAGTTACTCTATCAGCTTTGGGTAGTGCATGCTCAGCTTGATGATAAAGTTCTTCCATTTGCATATTTTCTTCCTCCTGGAGCCTCAGAGGAGATATACCTAAGAGCATCCAGGATTTGACAGGAGGGGCTTAAAGCTATTCCCACTGAGACAGGAAAGAAACCTGGTCTGTCAACAAGGACCAATCCTGATGATGCTGAGAAAGATGAGGTCACCCTAGCACTAAAGAGAAGGAACGTGATAGAGCCATTGGCCCCAAAATAATTGCCATGGACTACAAGACAGCCCAATACAATGCCTTTGTAAAAACTTTCAATGGCAAGGTTGAAGGGTGTTTCTTTTGTTACTGATAGGCTATTAATAGCCGCCTTAAGGGTAAGACTCCTCCTCAGCTCTCTCACATAATAAGTCACAACTGGTAAATGCAAGTTTCTGATCCAGAAGTTTGATGCTCTTGCATTTATTAAGCCTGAGCATGTTGGGCAAGGGTTTGAGCTCCTGTGTAATGACCCTTATGCCTTGAGCCATGAAGCTGAGTTCCAACTCTTCTTTGACTACTATGAGCCACAGTGGGTGGGGTGCAAGGTGGTCTGCTGCAGGGGCAAGCCAGCAGCAAAGGTAAGCTGGAATTGCTACCAGGCTGCTCCCAAGGATAAAATGATGACAACATTGAGCCTGAAAAACTGGCATAAACTCCAAAGCCCTCCTTTGGTGTGAATCCCAGATACAACACCTTCTTTGAGCACCTTAAGGCTGACCAGGGGAAGACTGCTTTTCCCTTTGGGATATGGAGTAAGGGCTCCAAAGAGGAGAAAACAGTACAAGGCTAGCATTTACAAAGAGCAGATAAAGACAGCTGTCAAGAATAAGTACAAGCTATCTGGGCTTGGGGAGTAGGTAAGCAAGGTTGCCACTTTACTCTCTCACAACAAACCTTCAACTTAGTTTAAAGTAAACATTTCTGGCTCTTTGGATACTTTATTGTATGATTTTAATTTATAAAACTAATGGCATTGTTTAAAAGTATAATTAAATTTAAAATGTCTGGAAAGGATCCATTGTTTTTATAAGATGATTTTTCTGCTAGAGCCTGGATTATCTAGTTTAAATAGTTGTTTTAGTAATAAAGGATATGTAATTTTGGGTTTATGTTATATCAACTATTCTTAAAACAAGTGTTTATCTTTAGGTTCTTATTTGATATGATTAAGTTTCTCAAGCTTTTTTAAAAAATAATTCAAGAACTTTTTATGTGATAGATAAAATAATTTTATAGTGAAAGCAGTTGATTTTATAGCAAATTATTTTTAAGGGTATTTTTATTACGTTTTTAAATAGTTTTGCCCTACTTTCTATTTTATCTTTGGATTCTACACAGTCATGTTACCTTAGGAAGTATTTTGATGCTTTTTTATCAAGTAAAACGTTCTGGAAACCAGTTTCCGCCTATTAAGAAAGTGCTGGCTTCCAGTCAGCTACACATCAGTAAGCTTTATCTAGACCTTTCTAATGTGTTGACCTGGGTACAGAATCAATTTTGACAGTCAACATTCAGACAGCCAGAATGCAGACAGTTTAAATGCTAACTGTTCTCCAAGCCTCAGGGGGATCACTGCCTCTTTGATTGGAGATACTGGGTTATCCCTACAATTCCAAGGGTTGCAGCCAACCTCAACCCCCCCCCAGAGAAGAATCATGTTTTCAGGAGGTATATGTGAACTCCTGGTAGCATATCTCAAGCTCTAGCCCCACTGGGATAACTGGGTAACCAATAGTGGGCCAGTTTCTGCCAAGCCTACCCTCACTATGGCACATGTTTTATCCCTGGCAATCCAGGATGGACCTGATCACACTCAGCTCAGGAAGTTTATCTCCTTTTCTTCCTGCAGCAGCAAGTGCTATTGTGGAAGGTCATTGTGACAGCTATGGGGTAGGTAGGGCGGATATAGATCTACTGTGATTGCACTTGAATCAGCCCTCTGAAGAGTTCTTGGGAGAATTCAAGTTTGATCCTGGCCCCTAAAGAGACTTCCCAGGGGTAAATATCTGGTATGAGAGGGTCCAAGATTGCTGGGAAGCTTAGAGGAGTATCTACCATTGGTAGGGTTATTTTTCCCAACTCTCTTGGTAGGGTGTGGCCATGCTGATCCTGGGAGCTTTGGGTATCTACTCAGCCTAGTTTAACCATGGACCTCCTGTTGTGGATCCTGCTATCCAGGCATTATCAATTTCAACTTTGATGGGGCTGCATTTGGAGTGCAAAATACTTCAGTTCCCTTTCTCTCCTTGAAAAGGGGTCTCACGCCAGATTAGGCAAAGGGCTCATTTACATTCTGGTTGGTAAGCTGAGTGACCCTGGACCCCCTTATGAGAGTGACCAGTGATCTAACTGACTGCCTACTAGTTTGTGGTAGACCATTGCTGGATAAGGATGTAGATGGCTCACCTAATAAAATTAAGCCCTGTCTACACTCTTTCTTGGTGTCTAACTTTGCACTTCAGCGCCATCTCCCTAGTCTAGGGGAGATCTCTGATAAGTATCATTCCCAGGGCCACAAGGTAACGCCCTTAATCATCCCAGAAGACTGACCTTTGGCTTGGTACCAACCTGATCCTACAGTTAGGATTCACTGTGGTGTTCCTTGGCCCTGCCCAAGTACCCAACACCTTCTAGGGAATGGTATATCCAGATATAGGGTATCTGCTATGGTTGAGCAAAGTATTGCTGTAACTTTGCTGTTTTAGCACAGTTACAAGGGGGAAAATATTTAGAAACTAGATAATTTTCTTTATTGAGAGATAGTGGTTATATAGTCAATGCAAGTCATGGGTAACAGGGATATGATTGTGTAGATCCCAGGGTAGGATAATGAAGGGGGTGGCCTGATCCTAATAACAAGCTAAGCGCCAAACCCAAGGATCCACTGTAAGGGATCATCCTCTGTTCATGTTGTTGGATTTGGAAATTCAAGCCAACTTCCTAGTCTGGCTCTAAGTGACTGGATAATTGGATTGCAGGTCACTACCCTGCTTACTTAGAACCTTGCTGGCGGATCAAGCCTGCTGTTTTAACAGTATTGAGTTGATCTTACAAGACTTGTTAAGATATAACAGGGGAAGGCCTGTTCTTACCCTCCTGTTGGGGCAAGGACAGAGGTAGTTGCCTTCCAGATTGGAACAGTTTTGGCAAAAACTTGAGTCCAAAACAGGAGAGCTGCAGTATAGCTAGAAACAGCCAAAATCCAAGATCCAATTGAATAGGTGTAGCTTCATTTGGAGCAACCACTGGACTTGAATACCCTTGCAGATGTACCTGAAATATAATTATCAGCAGGCCTGGAGGGGGAGGGTGGCTGATTGGGTGGTTTATCAAATATTCTGTGTTTCAAAAGGCTTCTTTAGCTAAATCCTCAGTATGTGTATTGGTTATGCCACATTGTCCCCCTGCCTATTATTGGTAGGGTTGAAAGGCCTTATCTGCCGTCGGACTTTACCTTTTTCTTCCCCAGCATTTATGGGTAGACCTGATTCTGGGGTGCAGCAGGGTTCCTATGAATCCTGGTGGTGTTTATAGACAGCTGACCTGGCTTGAGACGTCTTTGGATAAGGAATAATGGGGCACTATTAAAGGGTGTTCCAGGTCATGGGTAGTTAGGCTAGTGTAAGCTGTTGTACAGCCTCAACCAGTAAGTTGGGCTGGACATTATATGGATCATCATGAGTACCTAGTTGATTTACACCAGTGGTACAATTGACTTTATAGGCTGGTGGTGTATATGGTTGCATTGCTTCAAGTGGTAATGAGATGTGATTATGAAGGGACAAATAGTTGAAACAGCAGGCTTGACCCTCCAGCAAGGTTCCAAGCAAGCAGGTTTGTGACTTGTAATTAAATTACCCAGCCACTCAAAGCCAGACTAGGAAGTCAGATCAAATTGTCAAATCCAACAACATGAACAAATGATGATCCCTTATGGTGGATACCTTGTTTTAGCGCTTGACTCATTACCAGGATCAAGCCACCCCCTTTACCATCCAACTGTGTGATCAACACAATCATGTTCCTGTTATCCTTGATTCATAATGACTATATAATCACTATCTCTCAATAAAGATTATTATCTAGTTTCTAAATATTTTCCGCTTGTAACTCTTCTAAAACAGCACAGTTACAACATTGGTAGACAGGTAGGTTCTCCATCCTACCTCATTTTGTAAAATTCTGCCTGTTGCCCGCACCGCCCGGCAACAAATCCTTGACAGAATCATGTCTGACCTTTGCTGGACTGAACCCCGTACACCCCTGGTACTGAGATACCTGATGGCTTTGTCCTGTACCAGACCAGTGATTCACTACCTGCCTTCAATGCCATGTCTGCACAAGGGTTCTTCCAGACAGCTGTCACCATTCTGCAACCAACCAACAAAAACACCATGCCTGCCTACATAGCCCAAAGACTACAAAGTGTGCTTGGGCCTTTTCCAGGGCCAACAACAACAACGCTGCTGCATGGATCCAGTCTGCCCAGAGAAGCTGGCCCAGATGGAATACCCACAACAATTTTGGATTGCAGAAATCTCCATCTGACTGATCCACAACGCTGGCACCTGGTGCAAAAGTGGCACAAAGAACACACCAAGAAGAACTGGGATATTTCAAACAGACTTCTGGCAAGGTTTGTGCTTAAGGAATGGCGCTCATGATCATACTCAAGTAAAGAACTTAATCCAGACAGGCCCCGTGAAGGAATCACCCGTGCCTACAAGGAACTCCAACTTTGCGCACCCTCTGACATGGCCTTTGACACCCCAGCCACGCCCTCTTGTATTATGACGCCCTTAAATTGCATGTAATGAGGACATGAACCTGGCCAGGTGACCAACCTTCAAAGCCTGTACTCAAGGGGAGAAAGCGGAACAAACATCCAACACCCTCCATAAGGCACAAACTGGAAAAAAGAGAGGCCCAGGATTCTCACACGGGCAGGCGCTCCACTTGACCACCCCCTGAAGCAAAGGAATAAAACCAACCATAAAACCACAGGTTCAAATGGACATGGAAGTGGGAATAATGGCAGTTGAATTGTACCCATTTCCGTATACTACCACCAAGGCAGTCAAGAAAGGGAAAAGCCAGGCAGAGCATTAAGAAGCCAAGTTCCCCATACAACTCCTGACTTGCCCAATGATGAGTACCAACCCAAGATGTGGATCAATGCCCAATGATCCAAGTACCCTCGGAGGACCTGGTACTGTACATCATTGCCAGTATCCCAATAAACTGATGTCCTATCCTTTCTGTTTTTTAGTGACACAGGTTGGACTCCTGGACTTGGGCGCAAATCAAACCTAGTCAACAGCAGCTTTGTGGACAAGTCAATAGACTAATTTTGGGTTAAAACGTGGTTTTAGCTGATGATCCATTGCGGAAGGGAAGTCTTTCTTCTCTGTCATGCTTGAGAATCTACCTCCACCATCCAAGGTCCCGTCATTGACTTCCCAAAGTTTGAAATTTACTGGGGTTGGATTGGTTAAAAACAATCCTCATGTAGACTGGAACCTCAGTGTTGACCATCAAGGAGTGCAACACCTGATTCCTGATCAGTGGACAAACTCCTCGTGACCACGTCTTTGTGCACATCACAGAGCCCTGGACAAAAACCCTGAAGCAATTACTGGACTCCTGCCAGTAAAAGATCATACACTTCAAACATCACCAGGATACCTCCAAACCTCAGGATTCAAAATTGTGGCCCGCTATCCAGAAATCTTCAGGAATCTCTACCTGGGTTGCTCCAGAAAACACATTCAACACTCCATCCAGCTCAAAGGAGCTGTATTAAAGAGTCCTATCTACAGGCTGACCTCAAACAAAGCAATGCTATGTGCCTACCTCAAGGAAGCATCTGAGAAAGGACTTATCTGCTCTCACAGTCTTCCTTTGGGGCCGCTGTATTTTTTGTGACCAAGAAGGATGGTACTTTGTGTCTGGTCACAGACTACTGAGCCCTAAACAAAGTTATCATCAAGAATTTTTATCCACTACCACTGATTGATGACCTCTTTGACGCCTTGGAAGAGCCATATTCTTCTCCAATATTGACCTAACCGCAGGCTACAGCCAGATTTTTATTAAGGAGGAAGACATTTCCAAAACAGCCTCCTGCACTAAATACAGCTCCTACAAGTGTGTGGTGCTCAACTTTGGCATGACAAACACCCCTCCACCTTTGTGACCTTCATGAACAAAGTGTTTGTGCCCCATATAGGCAAGCACTCCCTAGTGTACCTGGACAACATTATTGTCTACATCCTCTTGGTGGAACAACACCACAAAGACCTAGAGGCAGTTTTTGCTACCCTGGCACAACACAAACTGTTGGCCAAACCCTCCAAGTGCCAGTTCTTCTGCAAGCAATTGCCTTTCCTGGAACACATAGTCTCAAAAGACGGCATCAAACCCAACAGTCAAAAGATACAGGCCATCTGCAAGCTGCCACCGCCCAAGGATAAGTTGGAAGTCCACACCTTCTTGGGAATGGTGGCCTATGTACGCCGCTTCATACCTGACTGTGGCGTTTTGACTGCCCCTTATATGCCATAACTGGTGCTAAATCCAAGTTTGTGTGGACCCCTCAATGTGACCTCTGTTTTAGACGCCTCAAGGAGAAGCTCACAACAGCTCTCATCCTGCAATACCCCAAACGTGATGGGGAATACCAAATGGAAACCAAAGCTTCAGATGCATCCATTGGGGGAGTACTAAGAATCAAAAATAATGATGATGATTTCCTGCCCATAGCTTATGAATCCTGAAAGTTGACAGGTGGCAAGTGTTGATCCCCTATCCCTGGCAAAGAACTGCTGGCCATTGTACACTGCCTAGTCAAATGGTGTTGTTATCTAGAACAGCAGGAAGAATTCACAACATTGATTGACCACAAGTCGCTCATATATTTCAAACCTCAAGCAAATCTATCTCACCGCCAAGCCCGCTTGATGGAACTCTTGGAGAGATTCAACATGCTCATACAGTACAAACCTGGTCCCAAGCTTGCCATGGCAGACGCCCTCTCACGCCTGTATATCCGTGCCACAAGAGGGGAAAATGGTCTCAACCCAGATGGCCTCTCTTGGTACTAAAAACAAAAGACAAGGGGTTTTCCTCCTGGTACAACCGACATAACAAAGGAACCAGTCATCAAAAATGAACACCTATTTGCCGACGTGTATGGGACCTTGCACAGAAAAATGTCTGATGGGACTACCATCCCTTACATCCCCACACACCAGCAAGTGGACACCATCCTATGATACCATAGAGACCTAGGACACACCAAGAGTTGGAACCTATATGAGTTCCTTAAGCACAAGGCCTGGTGACCAACCCTGTATTGTGACGTTCAGGAAGTACTAGACCAATGTGAGGTATGCAAAAAGTTTGCCAAAAGCAAAACCCCTCTAAATTCAGTACTACCCATCTGCACACAACTACCCTTCAAGGTGTGGGCCCTTGACGTTGTTGGCCCCATGCCAGGAAAACCCAACGACAAGAAATACATCATCACCATCATAGATTTTGCTACATGATGGCCAGTAGCCCAAGCAGTAAAGACGCACACTGGCAATGACGTGCAGCAGTTCATAGGAAGAGAAATAATCAGCAAGTTCAGAAAGCCTGAACTCCTGATAACCAATGGAGGGAAATAATTGACCTCCAAAAACACCAACCTGTACCTCGCTAAAAATGGGATCAATCATACCGTGACAACACCATACCACCCGTAGGCCAATGGACAAGTAGAGTGACTAAATGGCAGCCTTGTGCAAGCCTTGGCCAAGCTCACCCCCAGGAGACCTGAAGACTGGTATAAGCAGCTATTGACTGCACTTTTTGTGTCAAACCTGGGTGAACAGATCCACCAGAAAAGACCTGTTTGAGTTAGTATACAGCACACAGCCCAATACCATTCAGGCATTGATAAGACCCAAGCTGGAAATTCTAAGCAAAGTCCCCCTTGCCCAGATCCCCAGGTCATAGAGACCAATAGTGACCAAGCAGAAAAGGAAAACAAGCATCTGCAAAGACATTTGTCCCATCTGCAATAGACATGAAGTTGGGGACAAAGTTTGGGTCATGAAGGTTGACAAATGCAAACTGCAACCCAAGAAAGTGGGGCCAGTGATCATTCTGAAGGTAAAGGGCAATAACACTTACCTTGTGCAAGGGCTTGGGAAACGTAAGCAAGACAAGACCCTACACCATGATTGCCTGAGACTCTGCAAAGCAAGAAAAAAACAACAAGAAACTGCCCTGCCTGCCACAGAACAACAGCTAATCTGTATAGCGCCTGGGCTCCTGATAACCTATCCCCAGAGGAGGCCAACCTTCAGTCAGGGGGTGTCAAACCAGAAGGCTCAACCCGCCAGCAAGGCTCTGAGTAAGGAGGTTGGACCTGCAATCCAATTATCCAGTCACTTGGAGCCAGACTAGGAAGTTGACTTGAATTTCCAAATCCAACAACATGAACAGATAATAATTCCCTATGATGGATACCTTGTTTTGGGCTTGACTTATTACCAGGATCAAGCCACCCCCATTATCATCCAACTGTGTGATCACTAATCATGTTCCTGCTATCCATTGATTCACAATGCTATATAATCACTATCTCTCAATAGAGTTATTTCTAGTTCCTAAATATTTTCCCTTGTAACTCTCTAAAACAGCACAGTTACAACAGGATCCTGTGCAGTTTCAGTAGATTATACCAGGGATGGGTGATTCCCTTATATAGCCTCTTCCTCTTGTTGGGATAAAGGGTTGTGATGGTATATGTATAGGTATACGGGCTAGGAAGTTTGGCCGCAAGTCCTGGCTGGGCCGGTTAGCTAGGGTATAGTGTAGAAGCTTGTGTTGCGCATAGCAGCAAACACCATTGAGCAATCTCTGACAAGAGGCTAGGGTCAGGGTAGGGCTGCTTCGGCCAAGCCCCAGCCAGTTTCTGGCTCCTGGCCACTGGTATCAGATGCTTATTTAACAATGTTTAAATATATAGCTCCGCTTTAGCTGTAGTGGCCTAGAGCTGAACGCCAGCCAGGGCTGAGCTGAAGCATCCCTAGTCAGGGGTAAGGTTTGGTGGGGTGGGCGGCAGTATTTTGCCAGGAGTGTATCTGGGGTTAACAGAATATCCCACATTGGTATGGTCTTTATGGGGTTTAGTTGGTGAGCTTTGTGGTTTAGGGGTGGCTTCTGGTTAAGCCTGCATGGGGGGTGTAACTCTTGCAGAGGTTTGGGTTGGGGTTGTTTGGGTGGTAGGTGGGGCTGCATCAATTTTGGACGGGTGGCTTCTTTTCTGAAAAGGTGCCACCCATCCTAAATTGTTCCATTTAAGAGCGAATCCAGATGTTGCACCTTCTGGATCTTTTTTGAAATAAAAATTATTTTTTTCCTCTTTGGAAAGTTTAAATATTTGAATTTGAAATTTGATTTAGTCAAAAAATATATCTTTAATTTAATTATTTATTTGCTGGCCCATCTGGAAAACAGAAAGCCGTCTAAGGCCTTCTTTTTTATGAAATTTCGGATATCCCTCAACATAGGGGAAGCCAAAAGACGTAGACGGGAAGGAAAGGGATAATTACAGCATTTGCCGTAATTGTCCCTTTTAAGGGCCAACGCAGCCCTAGTGGTAGGGATGAGGGAAAGTTCAACTGATGATTAATTTTGTCGGTGGGTAAGTTCTGATTGGAGCTTGGGGTGGTCGTACCAGCTGGGTTCCAAGGGTTCGTGATGGCTTAAGGGGTAGGGGCTTGGAAGCAGTTGTAAGGTGAGGAGGGTGTAAGACAAGGGTAGCATATGCCAATGAGAGTTAAATATTACTAGCTGGAGGCGGATGTTTTATTCGGGAGATGTCATGGGTTGGTATCGTGTGGCGGGGGTTGTTATAGCGTTTACATCCGAGGTATAGCTTGGGTTTAGATGCTTCATCAGCTGATTCGGTTTGTTGATCAAGTTTCCATGCCAGGGTTTGGTATAGAGAGCATGGCTCCGTTTCATTGGTGGAGGCTAGAGTATTGACCAATAGTTTGGGGGATCTGAATGGATTTTCTGAGATTCTTATTTGACCTCCATTGATCTGAGCTCTTGGTTTCCCCGCAATGGCCTCCGAAGCACAGTTTACCACGGACTCTCTGGTGATACCAGGGGGGACCATGACATTGAATTGGGTTCACCCGTTGGGTTTACCCGTGGAGTTCTGGACCACGGGTAGAACTCTTTGAAGCACTTCCGGACAGAGGCATTTTTACCCTTTTATTGATAATTTCTTCTGAGACATGCTTGGTGCACTTTTAAGTATTCAACCCTCGTTTCAGCTGTCGTTTTGGATCTCTCTAGAGACTTGAAAGCTGGAAAAGCAATGGTATTGTCCTTCCTAAAAGTTTATAGCAACTGAAGTGGCATGGCTGAAATGTTGGGTCGGTAGTGAGGTTTAGATTAGACAAATATACTACAGCTCTAAGAGATGATTGGTCGATGCGAGGATAAATCTCTTGCAGCTGATTGGACGGGCTGTTGAATTAATTTGAATGGGTATAAATAGTCAGCGAGATGGATTTACTTCCCAAAGGGGAAATATTGATTTGGGGTTCAAAGATAATCAGGGGAGTTTCGAGAGTTTGGATGGGCAGCGGTAGGTATTTACGGATCTTAGTGTTTAGTTACAGTGGTTTAATGAAATTCAACGTGATTGGGTTATAAGCGTGGTGGGTAGTACAATTCGATATGAAGAGTTACATCTACAACAGCAGCCTTATTCCGCAGGACTATGGCTTCATTGGGGTTGAGCATCCCGTTACGCCTGAGCGGTATTTGGTCAAGGGTCCAAAGCAGACAAATCGATGGTGGCAGAATCTGGTCCTGGGGCAAGGCTCGGCTATAGTGGCGCTGTACCCATACCTAATTGCCATGACTGGGCCTGGCTTCCGGCTAAGCTACCCCACTTTACTAGCGACAGAGACTTTTATTGTCAGTCCATTTGTCGCCAACTGGGACGTGGACCTTGGAAAGAAAAACCTCATCAAGTCTGTTGTTGCTGACGATGACCTGTCGTGTACTTTGAAGATGGACCAAGTGGCCACATTGCCGCTTGTGCGCGGCTCCCCCTATCTGACGATGGAACTAAGCGATGCCCGCCCAACCTTCAGGACAGTCCACTCCATCATTGAGAAAACCCAAAACAATCCATACCAGACACTTGTTAAACTCAACAACAACCAGGCTTGGATGTTCTTCTCTTCAGCCCCCGCCAAGTGGAACCATTCCCAAAGCGACATCCACTTGGACTCCGAATACACGGGCACGATTAGAATGGCACTCATCAAAGATCCCATTGGCCAAAACATGGGCATCCTTAAGGCCCACAGCAAAGTCTACCCTGTTTCTGGAAAGGTCTCTTATGAATTCCCTTCTTCAAGCAAAGCCATCATCCACTTTGATTTCAACACAAGAGGCACCGGTGATCTGCTCATGTTTACTCTTCCCCACCACCAAGATATCCTTGTCGACCCCCAGCGAGTCAATCTGACAGGATACAGCAACATAAAAGGCCCCCTCAGCGCAGTTAAAGGCTTGCGCTGGACAATCACTGAGGATCTCACCAACATCACATGGTCTAGTCCAAACAAGATTAATCCCCACCTCCTTCCCAAGATCAAACGGGCTGTCCAGAAGGAAGCCGTCTTCGTTGATCCAATCATAAGAGGCACTTATACATTTGGAAAGACTCTTGCCACCTTGGCCAGGATGGCGCTGATTGCCGAAGAGGTCGAAGAAGCTTCAACCGCCGAAAGGATGATTGCGGAGATGCGTGCAGAAATCGAGCCTTGGCTGCGAGGCGGGAACGAAGATGCCCTGGTCTACGATCAAACCTGGGGTGGCCTAGTCTCTTGCGACGGGCTGAGCGACCCTGGAGCCGATTTCGGCAACGGCAGGTACAGCGACCACCACTTCCACTACGGCTACTTTCTCTACGCCGCCGCCATCGTTGGAAAATCCAACCCCGCTTGGTTAAACAAGTGGAAGGACCCACTCATCCTGCTGGTGCGGGACTTTGCCAACCCAAACCCAAACGACGAATACTTCCCCCGCTTCCGCCACAAAGACTTCTATGACGGCCACTCCTGGGCATCCGGCATCTTTGATTTCAACGACAACCGCAACCAAGAGAGCACCAGCGAGTCAGTGAATGCCTACTACGCCATGTACCTCCTCGCCATTGCCCTCAACGACCAACCCATGGCCAACCTAGCCAACCTCCTTCTCATGACAGAAATCCGTAGTGCCCAGACGTATTGGCACATGTACTCTGGCCACTCCGTCTACCCCGAAGTCTTTGCCAAGCAGAAGACGGCTGGTATCGTGTGGGGAACTAAGGTAGACTACGCAACTTGGTTCGGTTCCAACGTTGAGTACATCCACACAATCCAACTCATCCCCTTCACCCCCATCTCCCACCTCCTGATCGAGAAACCCTGGATGAAAGAAGCCTACCCAGTTCTAGCCACTTCATTGAACCGCACCAACCCTCCCATCCTGGGAGGGTGGCGGACATACGTCCACATGGCACGTGCCATCATCCATCCCAAAGCGGCGTATGCTGACTTTGAGAACTCCCCCCGGGAAATGGATGAAGGTAACAGCCTCACCAGCACCCTCTACTGGTTCGCCACCCAACCTCAATAAACAATCATCCCATGCTTACACTCCATCCTAACAAAGACATCCTCAAGACACTATAACCTTTACACCCACCAACCTATTCCAAGCCACCTATAAACGGTTCCCAACCTCCCATCCCAAGAAACCTACAATTTTTAGTCATCCCTTGACTGATATTCTTATCATAAACTATACCCTTACTGTTGCTTAGCCTTATATAGGCCACCTCTCAAAAACATCTTTACCAACACTCTCCCAGCATAATATCTCCCCAAACCTGACCAACCTTGATTCAGGGGTAGGGAGATTACCTATAGATTTCTTTGATTTAACCCATCAACCCCATAGAAAATCGTATAACAGAACTCAATTTAAAAACAAATCCTCTGCATGTTTTGATCCTGATTAGCTTGGGTTTAACTTATCCAACCCCCACCCTTTTAAATCACCACATCAATTCTCTCTAAACCTCACTATCCGACCCCCTGATAAATAACCCCCTTTGCCATCAACCACGATATGACATAGCTTTTCTGCCATACTAACAACAAACTTCCCTAATAAAGCTTAAACAGCAGGGTCCAACCCCCATATATTTCATCCCCAACCCAATGCGTTCCGCATCCCAGTATCACGGTCCCCAACAAACCATAGGGGACCTGCACCAAGCTTAAAACCCCTCAACCCGCTACAGCCGATCCAACTGGCAAGGAACACAGCTAATCTTCCGTTCAACACGCATCCAGCCAAGAGATGTTCACAAACACATTTCCAACCCCAGAGGAAGCTTTAGAACGTTTAGTCAAACAGTAACCCGATACCAACTCCTCCGAGCTCTACTATAAAAGCCCCTCTGAAACTTTTTTAAAAACGAGCTTGCGGCTGCCATAGCTGTGCCGGATTACCAGGGTTACATGGGGGAGAGATCAGGAACTCGATGGTACCTTGATCATGACATGGGAGATCATATGGTGTAGTCAGATCCTTTAAGAGGACCAAGTCCCCACTGAACAGTTGCTGGGATGGGTAGGGGTTAGCTTGACCTGACCCAGGAGTCCAATGCTAAATCCCATCCGTTCCAGATCCGGGTGACGGTTAGCTTGTGCTCTCTTTCCAGTAAATCAGGCCAACCCCCACCTTTGGCGGGGTGGGCCAGGGTAGTTGATCCAAGGAACAGAAGGTCTTTTGTGAAAAGCTTTTCTGTTGGGTCAACCCCACAGTTTCAACACTGCCTGCCAAGAGCCAGCCTCCTCAGGCAGTTTATCAGCAAAGAGCCGGTCCAGATCCCATCCCCTGTACTCCACCAGCTGTTGCTCAGTTTCAGGTAGTACAGCTTCCTGCTGCTTCTGTCTTGACTTGCCTGGTCAGAGTTTGCCAGTGGGGTAAACCCTTGTCCAGGTTCAGCTTCCTCAACCCTTGGGCTAGGTATGTATTATTTAATGTTTATCCTCATGTCAGGGAGCCAACCTGTGGGGGGTTCCTGGGAACTTACAGGCAGACAGCCCGCAGGTCCTGCAGGTAGTGCCCACCACAAGATTGGTGCTAACTTTACAATATAAGATATTGATTTGCCCAGAAGGGCCCAGGGTCTGCTCACAGGTACCATTGAATCAATCAGGCCAGTAAGAGTGATATACATCACTCCAAATACCTGGGTTGAAGTGAGACTCACTGGCAATAACAGATTCCTGCAGGTGGTTGGGCTGTGGGGTGAGGGTGGTGTAATTTAAACTAAGTAGGCAGGCAAGTAGTTGTACTTGTCACGGAATAGGAGAGGAGGTATGGTGACTTTAGTTCCTTCTCTGTAAACGGTCTCCGCCTCTCTGGTTCTAGCCTCTGGGTCGTGGATTAAGATTCCCTCCAGCGTGAACGCTGAATATGCCAGGTTTGGAGGATATTCCGTGAAATGTACTGGGCCAAAGGGAGCTCCTAGGAGAGGATATAGTTTGGGCAGCTGGTCCCCAGTTTCTTTGGGTGAATAGTTAGGAGGCAC